>SNQJ01S0039417.1:5486-21829 GCA_010110895.2 Picea sitchensis
AGAACTGTTTAAGCTACAAGGCACCCAATTGCATCTCAGCTCAGCTTATCATCCCCAGACGGATGGTCAAACAGAAGTTGTCAACAAGTGTTTGGAAACATATCTGAGGTGCTTTTCCTCTGAAAAGCAATACCAGTGGGCTCAATGGTTACCCCTAGTTGAATGGTGGTACAATACTTCATACCTTAAAGCCACTCGTATGACTCCTTTTGAAGCAGTATATGGACATAAGCCACCTTCAGTTCTCTCATACTTATCGGGTACCTCAAAGGTCCAGGTAGTTGACTAAACACTTACAATCCGAGAGGATATTCTTCATACCCTGAAAGAGAAATTGGTCATGGAACATAATCACATGAAGCAAAAAGCAGATCAAGGTCGCTCTGAACATCAATTTGCAGAAGGGGATCATGTGTTTCTGCAACTGCAACCATATAAGAAAACTTACCTCAAGGCCAAGCATTGTCAGAAGCTAGCACCCAAATTTTATGGGCCTTATACATTTCTCAAGCGTGTGGGACAAGTCGCATATCAGTTAGCTCTTCCCAGTCAGTCAAAGCTCCATCATGTTTTTCATGTTTCATGCTTAAAGAAGGTGATTAGAACTAGGTGCCAAATTCAAACCAACCTTCCAGAGTTAGCTGAAGAAGGATCCATTTGGCTATAGCCAGAAGCAGTTTTGGACCAGCGTGAGTGTCGCCTGCATCAAAGAACCATCAAGGAAGTGCTAGTCCAGTGGAAAGATACGACTCCAACAGATGCCACTTGGGAACCAACTACCATTCTTCAGCAGTTTCCACATATCAAGCCTTGAGGACAAGGTTGTTTTTAAGAGGGCGGACATATTAAGGTTCTAACCCGCACATAAGTGTATCAATGTATTCGGATGTAATAAAGGTCAATATTAATAAGGCCTTTCAATAAAATAGAATAAGGCAGATGTAAGAATACCTAATAGAAGATTCTACTTCTAGAAGGATCTTCCTCTATATGCTTCTCTTAATAGACATATTTAGTGTAAATAAGGGTCGAGGGTATGAAAACCCTAGCTTGGATATTATTGTAACAGAGCATTGCTCGACTGGAGGTTTCCCCCTCGAAGAGGCCTGTGAACATTGCTTTCTGAATCAAAGTGTTATTTCAGTTGTTGTTCTTCTATTATTTCTGTGTTATTGTGGAGATTATGCTGGTTATATTACTATTATTCTGCCATTTCTAGCATTTTATTTATGTTCTGCGTATTTATTATATCTGGTATCTTGCATGGTATAAAAACTTCAATCAAGATTTGTTGGTGTTTTTTTGTCAGGTCTTAAAAATTAAAAGAGAGAAGAAAATGACAATCAATTACTATCATTTCACTGATCAGGGTTGAGTTTCAAGAGCACTTCCATATCTTTATCAATGAAAATAGAGAGATATTATAGCTACAATTGAAGAGAAAAGGGTATGTGGATTCCACAAACCTAGAATATTATGGAATCCACATACCCTTTTCCATAGAATATACTAACTAGATCCAAAAACCAAAGACATGAAATATGGTACTACACATATTATAATATATTATCAAGGAAAAAACAAGCTAAATTAAATTTGGACATTTGAAAAAAAAATTCAAGTTAAATGAGTACATCAATAAAAAATAACACACTAACCTTGCAAGTTCAAAATCCGAGCTATGTAGATCGAGAATTGGATTTGTTCAACCGGTGGGTGACGGAAAAAAAAATAGCTCAAACAAAAGCCAAGAACAGTGTCGCAACTATAGAAATTGTGTCCCAAAGTCTCTTAAAGTCATGTATATATAGATAAAATAGTCAACTAGCCGTTAACACCGACCAATGAGATAGGCAAAATTTGTGTCTCTATTGCCAAGAAAGTTAGTCGCTATAGCGATGAAAATCCCGACTATATTTAAATAATATTTTTGTCGATATTGCGACGAACTTTTGTGGCAATATCAACGAAAATCCCGCCCTATTTAAAAAAAATATGAAACTAGTTGAAGTGTGGAAAATTTTCATGGAATAATTTGCCCATATGTAGTAGTGTTCTTGACGTCATGTCTCCCTTCCTATCAACATCAGCATGATTTCCAGAAAGGTGAAAGTATATTGACTCTCATTACCTTTTCAATGAAGAGTCTCAGACGAAACATAGAGATTCATCATTGATTTCTAATGTCGTTGACCCCCATAACATTCAAATTCAATAAACACTCATGTTAAGGTGGGTCTTATTATGTGACCGTTGCATTTTTCCGTACCAGCCGAATACCTCTAAATTTGATAGGCCATCCATGCATACGAGTGATCGACACTTCTTACCATCATCCATTACTCGATTCAGAGCCAGTTCACCATTCAGAACTATCATCTGTCATTATCAACCGTCCCTGATGACACTGCAACTATCTACATCATCATAGACCTTCAGTTACAGTCCCACATTTTGGTTTCATGACACGATCTTGGGTCATTGATCCAGATTATTTTCGGCACGAAATGAGATCGAAGATATAATAAATAAATGCATAGAGATATCATAGATATTCAATAATATAACAAAAATGTATCAGAGATACAACCATAAACACAGATATATAGTAATACATGATTTCTATTAATGAAAGAAATGTACAGAGACTGTAAAAATACAGAGTGAAAGACTCGCTAGAATGGTGGCAGCTTATCTCTGAGAAGACATGTGACAGCTACTCACATTCAAAAGAAGATGATAAAAATGAGGATATGAAGGCATTTTTACAATAAACAAGAATGCCAAAATTCCTAGACATCCAAAAACTTAACCCTACGAGATGAAGCGCCAAAAGTCATGTGGGCCCCGTTTGGGTAAAGTGAGTACATCAACTTCCCAGGGTCGTAACTTTTGCATACGATCTCCGTTTTAGGCATGTGATAGCTCGTTAGAAAGGTATCATAGAGGAGGTTAATTTTTGGGGCTCAATAATTCCTTTGGCTATCATTGATAACCTTTATCTTGAAAAACCTTCATTTGGACCCTCAAAATGGCCCCGAAAGTTAAAACCTGCTAAAAATAGTAAATTGCCAAAATTGCCAGAAAACTATTTTGAGCCATTTGGAAAAGGTGGGTGGCCACCGATATCCACCTGGATCATTCATGCTTTCCTCGTTTGTATATAGATTTTAATTTTTTCCTAGAGAAAGGTTTGGTTCCCATAATTTTCCCTTTCCCTCCGATGGATCACTCTTGCAGTTCCTCTCTTCACTCTTCCACACAATGGAACCATCAACAAAATAAACATTGATTTATTTAAGCTATACATATGCTCCTAAACTCACACATCAGGGGGCATTTGTTATCACCAAAAAATCATCCGCAACATTACAAAACAATGGTTGAAGAAAGACATCAGTTCTAGCAAACATTAGTACACCTACAACATCAAATTCCATAAAAAAGGCATAAAACTATCTACTTGGTTCATAAATAAATGTGCACAAATTCACCAAAGGAAGCGCATTCCCTGTGCACAGAATGCATAGGATAACACAACCCTAATTGTTCACTATGCACAGAATGTGCAGGATGCACAACTGTCTACAAGAAAACCCATGCACTTTTCATGAATGATACATTTATGAATCTTGTTGGCCTCTCAACCACTTCCTGTCGGAACGCCAACACTATTTGACACTCAGATTTGAGAGAAATCTAGATTGGAGGTTGTTCAAGGTTTAGGAAGTACCCTCAGAGGCTTCTTACTCACATTATGAACCAACTATATCTTGCCATGAATGGACACTATAAATATGTGCCATGGGTGTGCTAGAAAAATAAGAATTTCAATATATTGTTATGCTACACAAATTCTTCTTGGAGAATCTTCATTTCTCTTTGAATCATTCAAGCACTATAACAAGGGCCATTCCACTCACCTCTTGAGAGGATTGACATTGTATTTCTTCACCATTGTTACTTTCCACTGTATGAAGAGAAGAGCTCTCTATTAGGGAACTCAAGAGCCCTCCCAATGAGGAAGACGGGATTCATAAGTCCCTGCCTTTCTCTATGGTGCTAGCCTATAAATACATTGATTCATTGGTAGCTATATGATTGTCATTTTCATTTTTCATGGTTCTAGTTCTTGCAAGTTTTTCTAACATTTGTTTCCTCTTATTTTGGTTTCCTTGTTTCATGCATGTTTGATTATCTAATCAACTCACAACTCTTTGTTTTGTTTAGCTAACTTAACTAGGCAAGTAAGTGTTATTTCTTTTCTCACCCATGTGACAAAACCAGCACAACAATAGATGCCCCCTAATGTGTGAGGTCATAACAGAAATTGATGGCCAAAATAAATTACAATATCTTTACACAGTGGGAAGACACATATTTGAGTGAGCCCGAGACGATTGTTTGTGAGCGTGTCATCTGCAAAATAAATGATAATATCTCCAAGGTGGGCATACCCATGCTTGGGATAAACTAAGAATGGATGCCAATCAAGTACATTTTAGATCCATGTCATATAAAATAATTGTGACTACGAGACAAATATGAATGTCTATATAAAGTGTAGCTGCGAACAATACACAACAAATCTACATCTCAAAATAATCTGAAGATATACAAGTACAATGTGATATGCATATTCAAGAAACATCAATGCATGTAGCTAGAGATGGTAGCTTCATAACTTGAGAAACATATTCAAGGTATTCAAAACTCAGGTAGTATTATAATAGGAGTGTAGGACTCACTGCCTTGAGGTCTTCGACAAAGCATCATGGAAAGACTAGAAGAACTTGAACAACAAGTACCGAATTTCATTGATTCTGAATATGAACTTGACTGGATACTCAGGATGGCTAAATCATGAAATTTAAGAGATCAACTGCAGAATGGCCAACTCAGGTTGGAAAAAATTCCCTTGGACAAAAGCATGACAAAATGATGATACTCGGGCATCATATTATTGACATAATTATGTGATATAGGAGGCACCCCAAACTCCCCATATGTTTGGAAGAGTAACCAAATGGAGGAGGAAACAACTCTATGTAATGAGAACAAATTCCTAAGGTCATACTAGATCCCAATGCTTTCAGAAAAAATGGAAGGATGTGCTTTGTCCAAGGGTGACTATCTTGTTGTCGATGCAATATAATGTATATCCCATCCCCTCTTTTTGGAATATTTGATTTTTTTTTCTTTTTCAAATTTTTAGTGAGATTTGAAAAAGAATAAAACAATGCTACGTTACAAAGGAGGAACGAGTGTCACAGGAAAGAAAACTAGTTCCAAGCGCATGTAACATACTGATTCTCAGTGCAAGGAGACATGTGCAGGATAAGGACACTTGGGAAAATTCCTCCATGGGTCAAGGTGTCAGATTGAAAGGGAAAAAGTGGTACAAGGTTTTTACCTAAGGAATGATCTATATGTTCAGTAATAACAACATGAAACTGAAATTAGGCCACAAATGCAAGGATGAGACATGCGATGTGATTACAACATGACACAACAAGACTCCCTCCATGTAAATTTTTATGAGCGCAGAGAAGGTAAGATAAATGGTTTTTCACTTTTAGAGAGTCTAAAAAACACTAAAACAAGACTTCAAAGTGATATTTTTTGTAAAGTTAGTGTGCAAGGGATGAAAAATAATAAAATCATACCAAGGAGAACTCTTCTGGTCACTAGGGAAAGAGTATTCCTTTTTCATAATTAGTCTAGTCGGTCCAGAAAAGGGTTAAACTTATACCAAAAGGACATCTCTTCAAAACCATTTTAACGAGTATGAGAAAGACAATATCACTCGACTATCTTTTCAATTTTAATAAGTTTGAAAGAGATTAACTATGGACTCACTTCCTTTTTTGAAATTTAGTCCCTTGAGCCTGAAAAAGTATAAAACATAACTTAGGAGAACTCTCTTGGTGAGACATGTCTCCTGAGGTGTACCTTTTTCCTGGGTAATCTATTGGCCGAAAAAAGGGTTAAACTTATGCCAAATAAATACTCCTTCTATACCAATTAATGAGTGTGAAAGGAACAAGGTCACTTGATGGCCTTTTCATATTTAGGGAGTCTGAAAAGAGATTAACTATGGAATCCAAGGGGTTTCCTTTTTCATAGATAATATCCATGGCCTGGAAAAGTGATAAACCAACACCAGGGAGAAAGGCTATTTTTCACAAATTTAGTCCCTCGGGCCTGAAAAAGGTTTAAACTTATGCATTAGAATACTCTCCTAGTGAACCAAATCTCCTATGGCATACCTTTTTTGTAAAAATATCCATCCAAACCGAAAAAGGGGTAAACTATCGTCGAACAAATGTGCCTTCAAATTTTGGTTTGACAAGAGTGAAGGACAACAAAATCACTCAACAATATTTTCAATTTTAGAGAGTCTGAAAATGTCTTAACAAAGAATCAAGGGGGGGCTTTTTTCCTTAATTAATATGAACGAGAGTGAATATAATAAATAAATTATCGTTAGATGTTGATTTCAAAGTTTAAGCAAGATTGAACGACAACAAACCATGCTCTTAGGGATTCCCTTGGGTATAGGCTAGAAAAATATGAATAAGAATGAGGCTTCAACATACAGTCATGGCTGGAATAAAAGGACTCCCAAGCCTATGGAAAAAACTCACAACATGGATGCTAAAATGAAACAAAGGATCTACCTAGGGAGTCCATGTAGAGGGAGGCTCTACCACCTAATTACGACACTTTTAAAGTAGCATAGAAGGTTTTGTGTTGCACTTAAGTGGGATCGATCTTATGGCAAAGAGGAAAAAGTCAACAAAATGCAAGATGCAAGGTGATGAGAATCTAACCTATATGAAAGTGTCGAAAAAATAAATTCAACACTAGATAATGAGAGTGTAACCCATCTCATAAAAACACCAAACCAAAATAAAAAGTTCATAAGAACAACCCACCAAGCCAAGAATAGGGAAAAAGAGGACCAAACTGGGGAAAAAAGAGCCAAAAAGGTCTATAAATAGGAGTAGACAATGCTAGTGCATATTTTATCAGACCAGGGTCCTTCTCAGGTTACCAACAAAAGGTACCGTGTAGTCTAGAGCATTGGCATTTTCATCTCCTCTGAAGAGAAGAAGTCTCACCCGAAGCGCTGCTGAGACAGATAGATAGGGAAGGGTAGGGAGAAGACTAAAGGGGATCCATAGAGAAGCCATAACTCATTCCTGTTCTTGTGCAAAAGACATTATCAGATCTAGAACATCTAAACGCAAGAGTTTAACCTACTTATGATGCAATCAACCATCTAAACGTTGAACCATTAAGCATAACTCATAAGTCATAAAGAAACATTGTAATGCATAAGTAACATACCTTTACATCATATTTTGAAATTTATTCTTGCTTCCTATTATCCCCAGGATATTTTCTTCATTACAGACTTAGAGTTACAAGAAAGTCTCAGTATAGACTCTTGACTCTGAACTCATATCTCAGAAACCCATCTCTCCAACCCATAGTTCTAATTCATTACAGACTCATCCTTTTCTTCTCTTGAACTACAACAAGAACCAACTCTAATCCCAAAACTTGGGCGACTTTGATCAACATGACTCAACTTAACCCTATCAAACCATAGTGAATGAGGTATCGACTAATGGGTGCTTCTCCAATTGGGCAAATGAACCCTTTTATAATTATATCCATCCCTATATATAGCTGGGTTGTTTCTTCCTTCTCATCTTGCATGCTCTCTTGTTCTATTGCAACCATTTTTTACTTAGCTAGAGTTGCGCTAACTTCCACAACTTCTTTCTGTTACTCTTTCTCCCAGCCTCTGATGAAGTTTGCGCAACTCGTTCTTAGCCAAAACTGCACAATTCTTTCCCAAAAATGAAGGGCCCAATAGGCTCCGACCACAATCCTTGACTCATCCTTGAGTCAAGCAATTGGTTCTTTCACATCCCCCTGGAGCATCTGTTCTTTTCCCTTGTCTGAATTTTCCTCCTATTTGTGCTCTTCTGTTTGTGCCTTTTCTTCCTTTACCTCCTCAAACAAAGGGCCCAATTCTGGTACCAAATCTAAGGCTCGGTGCTTTACTCCTTGAAATATTTCAACTTTGTCCTGCCATTTCCGGGCAAGGAGTGACGCTCTGTAAGAAATTGTTGGATCGTCTCTTTGCGATACTCCTTTGGCTTGGCCACAACCAATGAGTTCCATTCAGATTCGGTTGTTGCATCGACCTAGTGCATTTTCATATAGGTAGATTGAATTACTGATTGAAAATTGCACAACTCTTTATTGGCTACATATTGTGCTTCATAGAGTGTATTCATCTCATTTTCGGCCTGCTAAATTTGGTTGAACTTCTGTTGTTGCTCCATGGGGTCCATTGTGGCCACAACTTCTTCATTCAACACCTATATCTTTGTGCACATTTCCAACAAAAATTGATTTCGTCGAGTGATGATGCCCATACAGTTGCTGACTTATCTAAAAATTTTGGTGCAGTCCGCTGTGTGCTTGTGCAGTGCTGCTCTGGCATTGTTGCCTTGCAATATTATATTTTTCATTTGTTCCTGGAGAAACTGGGGTTGATGTTCTACTTCCTGATGGACCTGTTGTATCTTCACTTGAATTTGGTTAGTGCATTTGGCGAGTTGCATATATGATTCCTATAATAGCTCAATCTCCTGCTCTGGATCACTTACGTCACTGGCCTCAGGTAGTTCAGGTGCAACCTTCTGAATCTCCGACCAACCCTGAGCAAGTTTTCCTTGCACTTTTTCTAGGTTGTGCTGGACTTAGATTTTGTCATGTTCTTCCTGCAGTCTGTATGTGTGTGTGTCACAAATTTTTCTTTCCTTGCGATCTCAGCTGATCTCTTAGCCTCCTGGAGTCTTTGCTCTAACTGATCCGTGGATGCCCTGATTAAACCAAATAATTGGGGCGTTGGCTAGTGTATCATGTCAGTAGATGAAGGGGGTACTTTGGTAGCTACTCGTGTCTGTAGCGGAAGTCCACTGGCTGCTGAATGGTTTGATCGAGTGTCTACCTCTTCCTTTGTCGACGACGTTGGTGAGATTATCATCCTTAGATATGCTGGCAGAAGAGTCAGAAACTATGTTCTTTCTATGCAAAGTTGCATCAATTCTGCACATTGTTGGGGGTTCTGGAGAACTTGTTCCATTTGTGCTCGCATGGCTATCAGATCCTTCTCAATTGTCACTTTCGGTTCATTGTGAGCATCTGGTTTTTGTGGCTCGTCCAGTCCTTCTTCTTGGTGTGCCATGATTTCTTGGGCACCCTCACCCTTGGCTGGTGAGGTGACTTGTTGGTTGTTGTCGGGTTCCTTCTCTTCTCTTCTCTGAGTTTCTTCTTCCCGTGATGAAGACTCAAGTTGTTTTTCTTGGGTGTTCGGATTCAGAACGTCCAACATCGTGCTCGACTCAGGGGTTTTGGTGTCGACACCAAAAATTTCTGATCTTGGTTTGGGTAATTCTCTAGTTATTTGTGGAGGTCATCGCTCCACTATTTCTGGTGGGTCAAGCTGCATTGATTCTGGGGTCGTGGTCTGGTGTGGACCGGTAGTGATGAGGTTTGGTAGTTGGAGTGGTGGCGGAGGGTGCTCAACAATGAATGTGGACAGAGGTGTTTCAGTCTCCAGGTCATCCTAAATATCAATGATAGCGGTGGCTTTGGTCATGGCGTGGGTTCGAGGAGCAACAAATGCAAGGGGCAGTGGGTTCAGGGGTTTGTTCGACGAGACCCCAGTTCTGAGCCTCTTCACCATTGGTTCGGTACCAAGCACAATGCCCAAGAGCTGGTTAACTTGCGCACCTGACAACACAACATCGTCCAGTAGCTGTCGGGGGGGTGGTCTTTTCTTCTGCTCCATTTGCGGTATGGCTTCTTCCTCCTTTGAGTCTGTTTGGGTTAGAGCATATGGCTTCTTCTACTCGGGGCCTGAACTCAGTCCCTTTCCTGCTTTCTTGTATTTTTTCTTGAGCATCTTCGTAGGAAAAATGTAATGCATCCCTGATTTACATAGGCTGCATTTAACTCATGGCCATGACATGAATTCCTTATCGAAATATTCCTCATCCAAATAGAATGGTAGCATCCATGTATGTAAATGTTCTCGACTGGCATGTCTCGGCCAGATGAATGTGTTTTGTCAGTTCATGCTGAAGGCGGTATTCCTCATGTTGAAATTGAGGATATCCTACGGGATGTGAAGCCTCTACGTTGCATCTATCATGGCATTATACCATTTGGCAAAGGCTGCGTTGTTGAGTGATGTGTTCTTCGAGTCTAGTCTGGACTGCCATGGCTTGAACATCTTTTCCATGCACCCCTTATCTGGTATTTTCGGTTGTCTACCCACGAGTGACTTCCATTTGAGAATTGCAAATGCCACAAGTAGGTATCCATAGGTGAAGGTTCCTCCCTTCTCCTATGCTTCCTTACAAGCTACTAGTAGTTCCTCCAGTAGGATACTACACCATTTGAACACTGCTCCTTGTGCGCAAAAGTCAGTGACCGATAGCACATATATAGTGCATTCTCTCCTACAGTAATACCTCATAACCTTGCTATCTATGATGTAGCGGCTAGTCCGGACTGTTTCGAGAAGTATTGGTTCAATGACTGTTTTGCATCCTCCTCTCTTTGTGTTAAACTTATCATATAGGCTAGGCTCACCTTTCCTTTTCCTGTGCTTTCTGGGGCCCTGAAATCCATTTGACACATCCTCTCCTTGGGAGGATAGTCCAGTAATTTGTTGGATATCTTGTGCATGGATTGGATACCACTTATCCAACCATATACTTTTGTCATGCACTCTACTGATCAGAAATTTCATGCAACACGCCATCTCGCCTGTGGTACCAAAGACTTGTAAGTCTCTCAAGTTCATGATGGTTGAGTTAAATAAGTTGATGAACCCTTCTTTTGGTACAAATTGTATGTCCCCAGCTCCATCTGGATCCATCTCCCAAAAGATGTCTATGTGTATCTGTGGGAACAAGGATGAATCCATGAGATCAAGGTCGAGGAGCTTTACTTGCTCTATCTTCCCTTTGATATTGCCAACGATTTTGACTCGGGGGCCGCAAGGCTCATCTAGTACCACTTCTTTAGACATGGTGCATCCACTTGTTGTGGCTCTCGGTATTCTCACTTCAGTAACATGTAAGAGCTAGGGTTACATTTGCATCTTTTACAATGGGCCCAACTAGTTCGCACTGCTGAGTTCGGAAATGACTATGCTCATTTTAGAAACAATACATTCTCAGCTAAGTTCTAAGAGCCTTATACTTGGCTTAACGGGTAGGTTTTATCAGTAACTCCTAATCATCATGACTGTATGGATGCAATCCGGGTGTGAGTTGTCTGACGGGACGGTTTAATCAAGGTAAATCCTATCGGGCGATCTTGGTATTTACTTATTTGAGTGGAATAGGGATGTGGCTTAATTGATACATTTCTATTTGACGGGTGGGTGTCCCAGCGCAAAATTCAATGGCATCTTGGCATAATGTGACTTTATGGCTTAACAGTGTCAAACGAGGTACCAGAGTGGCAATAAAGGTTGTGACTAGACTGGGGTTGTGTGGCCTATAACTTAGATTGGATTTGGATAAATGGCGCCTCCGACCACAAAGGTTGTCTCTGTCATCCTTAATGACTTTCATTAATGGGATTTCTCATGCTTCAGGTCCTGTACTACAGATTCGTCAATTCTGTATCAACCAACACTTAAACAAAATGAATGAACTATGTGTTATAGCATGACACTGCACACATGGAAATTATTAACTAAATTTACAAGATTTCAGAAAGAAAATGAAACTCAAATATAACTAGTATACAAGATCTGTCGGATTGGAGTGACTGTCCTTATTTCTCAGGTTCGAGATGGGTAGGGCTTCAGGTGAGCACCATTCACCCATACTAGCCGTAGCACACCATCCAGTTGCACGAGTTGGACTACTCCTAAGGGATGGATCTCCTCAACTATGAAGGGTCCAAACCAATGCATACACATCTTGCCATGCTGCTTCTGGTATCTGCTGTCGTAGGGTAACACATTTTCCCCTTGTGTAAATAACTTGGTCTTAATGTGTCAATCATGCCAAGATTTTTGTCTTGCCTTTTCCACAAACTGATGGAAGTCTGCTAGAAATCTAGTTTCCTTGATTTCTTATAGCTCTACAAGTCTCTACGTTACTGATTCCACTTCTTTCATACCTATAAATTGGGGCGATATACAGGCTTGGAGTGATGAATTATGTAGGTACGACTACCTCCCTCCCATAGACTAATTGGAACGATGTATATCTGTGGAGTTTCTTTGTAGTTTTCTTGTAGGCCCAGAGGAAAACTGGAACACTGTCATCCTAGTCCTCCCAGTTTGTGCAACAGACCTTTGTTAGTCCCCTTTCTAATATTTTGTTGAAGGCTTCGACTATTTTGTTGGCCTGTGGGTGATATGGACTGCTCTTGTGGTGCTGGATCAGAAATTTTGTTGTAAGTGTTGCTATAGTGTTGCTAATGAAGTGAGCTCCTTGATCGCTAGTTAGGCTCCTGGGACATCCAAATTGGATATTGATATTCTTGAAAATGAACCTGACAGCAGTGCCTGTTGAATAGTCTTGCATTGCTGCTACTTTTGTCGAATGGGTGAGGTAGTCAGTTGCGGTAATAATGTACCTAGCCTTTGAATGTTTGGTTGTGGGGTTGATTGGTCCAATGAAGTCAACTGCCTATTTCTCAAATGTGAGTAGCACTCTAACTGGTTGTAGTGGTAGTTCATATTGGCAGGACGACTTGCCCACCCATTGACAAACATCACACAATATAGCATATGATTTTGCATCCTTGAAAAGTGTTCCCCACCAAAGTCCTTCTTGTAGAAATTTTTGTGTTGTGGCCTTTCCTCCGACGTGGCCTCCTGCAATTCCACTATGGCATTCCCAGAGTATATCCTACCTTTCGTGATCCAAGACGCATCATCTGAGAATGTTGTCTAGTCCTAGTTTATACATTTTTCTGGTAATTAGTTGGTACTCTGCTGCTTTGACAACCATATGGCATTTCTGGGTTGTGAAATATGTTTTAGGGCAGGCCCTAATATTGAGAAATATTTCTGTGTCCTCTAGGTATTCCAGTATGTCTTCAATCCTGAACAAGTTTGCATCTGGGAGCTGGTCATCCACTGCTCCTCCACTTTCTCCTATCTCTAGCTTGGATAGATGGTTAGGTACGACGTTGCATCTTCCCAACTTGATGATGACTTCAAAAGAAAATTTCTGAAATAACAAAAACCATCTACAAATTCTTCCTTCTAACATAGGTCTGTTAACTAGCTACTTCAATGCGGAACGATCAGTAAAGAATTTGAAATGAGACCCTACCAGATAGTGTCTGAATTTATGTAGAGTGTATATCATTGCTAGGCCTTCCCGTTCTGTCCTTGTATAGTTGCGCTCTGGTTGCGACAGCTTCTGACTCGTAAAGTAGATGGGATGATCCATAGATCCATCTCCAGGTTGCGTTAGGATAGCTCCTAAGGAAATTCCTGAAGCATCTACATGTACGTGAAATTCCTTCTCCTAGTTTGGGAATACCAAAATCGGTGTTGAAATGATTTTCTCCTTAAGTTTCTCAAATGATTTATCACATTCGGGAGTCCATTGGAATAGTTCAACCCTTTTAAGGAGGTTTTCTAGAGGTGCAATAATGTTGGCATATCTTCAAATGAATCTATGGTAGTAACCTGTGTGTCCTAGTGTGGAGCGCAACTGTTTATCACTTGTAGGTGGTGTCATATTCACAATGACCACAATTTTCGCTGGGTCTACCAATACTTCTTCTTGGAAAACTATGTGGCCCAATAGATTTCCATGTGGCACGCAGAAGATACACTTTCTGAGATTTAATGATATTTTCAATTCTCTACATCTGTCAAACATTAGCCTTAGCAATGCTACATGTTCCTTAAGCAGGCTATATATTGTCCAATCATCCATATAGACTTTTATAAATTTATGAATAAATTATCTAAAGGTTTCTATCACAATCCTCGAGAAAACTGCAAGGGTATTCTTTAAACCAAATGGCATTACATTGTATGTGAAAGATCCCCATTCTGTAATGAAAGTACTTTTTCTTTTTCCTTCTTCAACAATCCTGACTTGATGGTATCCTGAGAAACCATCTGTGAATGAGTATGCTTCCTTCCTCAAAACCTTTTCTAGAACCTCATCAGTAAATGCTGTTGGGAAAGGGTCATGCACACAGGCAGAGTTGAGGCTTCTGTAGTCTACACAGACTCTAATATCCTCAGTGTCTTTATTGCTCTGAATGACTATCGAGCTGACCCATTCTGCCTCTTCTACCACAAAAATGAGACCTGCTTCTAACATCTTATCAATTTCCTTCTTAACCTTCTCTTTTACTCTTGGGTTAAGACGGTATGGTCTATGTATGACGGGCTTGCATCCTGGTTTTAACTCAATCTTCATTTCTTCCATGACTCCTTTGATTCCTTTCAATTCTGAAAAATTCTTTGGGAACAAATCCTCATATTCCCTTAGTAAACTCTATATTTCTTGACTAGTTTTCTCATCCCAGTAGTCTCCTACCATAGCTAGTTTGGGTTTCTCTGGAGTCCCTATATTTAGTCTGCATAGTTTCAATGGGTGGTTGTAGGAACTATTGGTCTGGTTGGGTATGGTGTTTTGGATTTCTTTGCCCCCCTCTGTCTCTTTGATGGCTAGGTTTCTCATTCCTCCTAGTTCATCTAGGCTTTTTGAATCTTTTCTAATATGATAACATTCTATGGGCTTGTCAAGAAAGGGTAAACAAAGTTTAGTCTAAAGTTCTTGGGTATGATTGGGACACACGAAAAAATTTGGTCTGCTATCACTATTGGTTGTAAACATAAGTTCTTTAATCTTTTGTAGGGCTATCTCAAGCTCAGGGTACTTATTTGAGAATGATAAGTCTTTGCAAAATTTAGCTGCTAGTGCCTGCTATTCGATGGTTTGTCTTTTGGTTTCTTCATGTATGAACCAATCTTTTAGGATTGGACCTAGAGAGTAGAGAAATACCTTAACCCAGAAGCGAGCAGGTCTCTCTGTAGCTTGCCACTGTGTCTTGCATTGTTCAATGTGTATTCTAGGATCATATTCTCCGCTGAATAGTTGCGCAACTTGGAGATCCGTATGCATTTCTAATTCGAGCTGCTCCTTATTACCAAACCTGTATTTGAGAGCTTGCGTCACTTCATCCCAAGTTCTGAGTATGGATTTATGAGTGGCCCACCACCTGGTGGGGTTGTTCTGAAAATCTATATCTAGTACCGAGATTATTTGATCTTCTCTCACATTCTCTTCCATGTTATGCAAAAAGTTGTCTGGGTCTGAAGTACCATTGTATACGAGATGTTCTATAACTTCGGTCCCAATCCATTTGGTCATTCTGACAGTTGCACATCTTCTTGAGAATCTTTCATGCAAACCTTATTGCCAAATATCAAAATCCATTTCTGAATCTTCGTCTGCTGACTGTATACTCCTCCAACTTACTGACCCATCAACAATAGGGTTTATATAGTCATTTCTTGTGCCCACTGTTACAGTGTACAACTGGTCTAGGTCTTCTCCTTCCATATTATTATTTGTTGTTTCTATGTATCTGGGTCCTACATATGGATCCAAAATTTGAACTACATTGATTCCCTCAGCTTCAAAATTCATGGTGTCTTTCTTTAGGTCGATCACTGCATAGTTTTCGTAGGCCCAATTGATGCCAAGTAGCGCAGGGTAGGGGTCCTTGTCTCCCATGATCTCAATGACTTCAAAGTTTTCCATTGTTTTTATGCCTGCTACATCAATTTCCACATTCTCCAGTCTTCCTATGGGAAATATACAGTATTGGTTTTCCATTCTCAACTGAATTGGGGAATATGTTAGTCTCAGTTTTCCTAAGGCTTACCAAGTTTTCTTGGGAAAAATTTTCACATCTGACCTTAGGTCCAACATGACATCCTTAATTTCATAGTCATCTAACTGGGCTACCAGTCAAAATTCATTTATGGTTCTTACTTTTCTTCACTGCACTCTCTGAGTAATCTTCTCGGGAAGATTATCCCTTATCCTTGCTTCGGGAGGTTCCTCATTCCCTAAGACTAGGTACAACACATTGCACAACTTTTCTGTGAGTTGGTCATTCTCTAGAATGTCAAAGAACAATTGAAACCAAAGATCAACTGTGTTCTGGGGTTGCTCAGAGTGTCTTGATATGGCTACAGGGTTTCTGGGCGCAGGGGGTGAAGCAAGGACTTGCGCCATCTTAGG
>SNQJ01S0039417.1:26503-47129 GCA_010110895.2 Picea sitchensis
GTAGGTGGGTGGCTTTGTTTCCTCGATAGGGTGTAGGGAGAGTGAAGGAGGCATTTGATGACAAGTTCTTTGACTGGTGGTCCTGTCAAATTCATGCGATCGAAGACTACCCATACATAGGGATCAATTTCCTGAAGGATCCTGATATGCCTATGCCCCCTGGCAAGGAGCATAGAGATATAGGTATACATTACTTCATATTTTAAAGTTATTTCATTTTTAGTCTTTTAAATATTTTCCTTTTTATGGTAACATCAAAGTACTAAATTAGTAATTTGTTATACACATGCATGGGATTAGTATGACCAAACAACTTTGTCAAGACTAGGCGTCATTCTCGAGAGCATTTTGGACCAGCAAAAACAACAGAGGATGCCAAACGAGTGGAGACGAACCTGAGATTGAGGACCTACCCCCGACCATGCAACCGCATATTATAGGGGTATCCAGGACTTGGGTTCAATTGTTCTGACATCTTGTGAATGTCATAGTGCATTACACTAGGGCCAATAGTCCTAGACCATAGTTAGCATTAGACTTTGTATGTGCCAATGGATCTCTTTTTTGTACTCTCTTATGTAGTGAGGGTCTAAGCCCAGTGATGTATATTGGCTCTATTTTAGGCTTTATGGCCCACTTTTGTACTTATGACATTATGTTTTGGACATATGTTTATATATATACATCTTTTTTATGGATAAAACATTTTGTACAAATGTATTTACATATGTGTGTATGTGTGTGATTTTAATTTTATGTGTGAGAAATATGCCAATATAACACATGATTAACCAATGTATCTTTTAGTTGATTAGATCTCCTAGGAACATGAATATAAGTAATATAATCAAAATAATGTTCTAAGAGACATACCATAAGGAATCGTCAGTGAAGTGTAGGATTGTAAACACGATACACTCCATTTAACTGATACACGATGAGTTGAACATATAAATAAACCCAGAGGTGAGAAATACCATGTGATCAAGAATCACGCAGTAATTATATTATGACACTATACTCAACAACATTATTGGTTCCTTCGCTGAGAAAAATAGCTCCAGAAGACACCAACTGACTGATGGGTGTGAATATCACCCAAGATACAGAAGCAAGCCTCCGAGTGTGTCGTCTAGAACTTTCCACAAATCCAACATACACCTCATATTCACTTGACATCTGTTATAGTGAAAAGAAACACAATAAACTACATGTCCATAGGAAAAAATCACAATAAAGTGTAAATAAATATATACATTATATACAAGAATTCACACTCAAGTGTTCGACCTAAGCATAATAATTCTTAAGGTAGAGCCCATTTCTAGGCTCCAAAAAAGCATTACCTTCGAAATCAACCATTTGATAGGAACCCTTTTCTAAAACATTCTTAACAATGAATGGTCTAAACCACATGGGTTTGAATTTTCCTTCCCCTAAGGGATCTTTATCTTGCTCATAGACCAAGACAAGATCTCCTTTGGAGAAAACTCTAGGGAAAATGGACCAATCATACTAACACTTGACATGTTTCTTGTGAGCCTCATTCTCCAAGGCTGCATCTCGATGTTGCTCAATATATATGAGACATTCTTCAAGTGGAGTAGTGTTGGTAAATAATTCCACTACCAACTTAAGAGAGGGAATTTGGCACTCTATGGGAAAGACTGCCTCCAGCCTGTAAATAAGTTCGAAAGGAGAAAAATCGGTAACAGTCTTGAATGAGGTTCCATAATCCCAAAGTGTCGGGTACAACATCAAATGCCAAGAAAATAACCTTGTTGGAAAAATATATCAGGGAGTTGCCAACAAGAATTGACTAAACTAACTAATCATACTTATAAGAAATAAACCTTGCTTAAAATTGATAAACAAAAAAACATTTAGACAATTTCAGGTATAGAAAACTGAAAAGTTAAAGTATTTTTAGCATAGCCATAACAATAAAGGAAAAGAAACAATAAATTAAAATGGAGAGAGAAAGAATCCCTTGGTCAAGCTAGAGACAAAGTAGCAGAAGATATTCTCAACATTCTACACCATCAACTAACTTAAGAGAAATACTCATAAGAAAAGAATCAAGTGAAAGGATCAGTCTGGGTGCAAGTGAGCATAGTTAAAGTGAGCGAAGATCAGGTGAGAGAAGATCATATGAACACAAACCAAGAGAACATGATTCAAATTGGCATGACAAAAGATGAGACCATTCAGACTTAGTAAAAATTAGCAAAATGAATGAACAGTCAAGCCATCACCAACATAAACTAAGTCAGTCAAATAATAAAGATGGCTCAAGAAATCCCATCAGCCAGCTCACATATTGACCACATATCGATAGAGGAAACCTTGTCAGTCGGGTCTAGGACAATGTCGATTGAGAAAACACCAACGTCGGCAGAGACGAAGAATTTAATTTGGGTTAGGTAAACACCGATGATATCATAAATGATGGAAATGACCATTGTACAACCATTCATACAACCATCGAATACACTGATACACATGACATTCAACAACAAGATCTTGCAATCAATGGCTGAAGAGACATAAATGAATTCCAACCAAGAAATGATTTAAATGTCCACTCACTCAACCCACTCGTACCACCAATATTTATGATGGAAGAGCATGAAATGCAAGAATAGAAGGATGCATTGAACCCTATGCTCTCACCATCAACTATAAATTTGGAAGAAGCATACGAATTTTCCTCATTTTTATTTTCACTCCCACGACTAAGTATAGAGAAAAGCGCACAAACAACCGAACTCGTAGATTCACCAACGTTACTAGAAACTAGTAACCAAGATCAACAAATGCCGAAGATTAAAGGTCAAGTCAGTAGTGCAACAGAAGGTTCAAGAACAAGGCAAGTATTTGATAGATCCACCCTGACGCCATTGCAAATACGAATGAAAAATATCTGGCCAACGAAGATGGAGGAAACAGATTGGGGCAAGAACTGGATAAATTTCACAGAGTGGGAAATGGAGGAAGGAAGTTGGAAAGTAGAAACTAAATTCCTGGAAAAAGTAGGAATCTGACATATCCTTGGCACCCCGCAAGTAGTTGACATGGGTTGATGAAAAGAAGAAGCGACAAAATTTATTGTTAGTTGGTATCATAAAGGATACCTCTGGTTAGATGAGCCTATAGAAATAACTTGCGGACTCCTCTACCGAATATTGGGAATCCCAAGGGAAAGGGCCAAGGTACCCAAATCAGTCAATACTAATGACTGGATGTAGTTTTTAACAGGGTCGACGAAAAAAATAAAAATCTAAGGGATTGTTGATCAACAAGATCACCGACCCAAGAGCCCGCTGGAATTCCATCATAATTTATTTGTGCTTCACACCAGAGGGACGGGTGTTTGACGTAAACATGACAATGGTCGAGGCAATAACTCAATTCTATCAGAATTTAGAAAGGTTCAATTGGGGGGAACACTTGGACAAGATGCTCAAAACCAATTGCGAGGAAGTTCAAGATTCAAGTCGAGCCATCAAGTTTCCATCATTGATAATATGGATAGAAATGGAACAATATCATCTTGTAGGAGAAGAAACATTCACATATAAGAAGACCCCAAAAATGGAGAAGTACAGAGCCTTCTCCTCAAATCAGACAAGTACATCAAACTCACTTCCACCAGAAGAGATATTTCGGTTGTGGGTCATAGGCTTGAAAGATAGTACCCATAGATGGCGATTCGAGAAAGAAATTTGTTGAGAACTTCCATCACCTTTCCATATTCAACTTGACCTTTATTGCATGAATCTTTCTTGTGGAGTCGTGTCAGTGCCAGAACCAAAACAACTACATTACCAACTGACAGTGGAAGAAATCTTCATAGAATTGGAAATACAAATCAATCAGAATTTATAAATTCCTCCCAAGGCACAACATACAAGGATAACTATAATATTTCGATTGACTGATGGGGAACAAGAATAAGAAATAGAAGCCACTCTCTACAAAATTCCATTTTTCGAAGACTTACAAGATCTGAGAATCATCCCTCCAAATCCTTCCCCAGGAAAAAAAAAACAACTGACTAAAAAGAAGAAAGGGAAGAAATTTGTCAAGGAAGAAGCACTAAATATCAACATAGAGGAGATATGGAGAGAAACATTCCATTCGAATGAGGGAATCAACTTCAATGACCCCATCATTAAATAAAAAATCACAAGTATCACCTCCAAGATCGTCGTCAAATTACAACAAACCCAACAAGACACTGCTATCATGAAGAATATATATAGTTCCTTGGTCAGACCACAAATGAAAGAGGCCTTCTAGAAAGCGAAGAACATAAAACGCATGCTCAGGCAAATTGAAACAAGAGGGGAAAAGATGCAGAAGAATTTATAAAGGATAACTAATTTTGTTAGCCCAACAAAATTCACTGTGCACATGATAAAATTTGAATTAAGACCAAAAGAAACACCAAGTAATAAAAGAACACTTAATGCTATAATTGACCTCACCAGGGAGTCACCTCCAGCATATCCTGTCCCGACGTAGAAGAATTTCCAACAAAGAAAAATAAGACTCAACTCATCATCAACGCGTCTTCTGAAGCCACAGATTCGTATCATCCAATCGATATGGAGGAAATCGAGATAGAAACCCTCGACATGGACTAGCCAGAGTCGGTTGAATAAGTCGACATAGAATTGGTACAAAAGAAGTCAACTAGAAAACCAATGCCACCACAACATTCAGTTGAATCAATACAAGTTGGTGAGTCGACCATCCCAACAAAAAAATAGGTAGTCCATCTATTTGTAGCATCATATCAATAGGAATAAGTCTTGCAGACAACTGAAACACATAAGGTTGAGATTAACCAGAATGCTAAGGAAGCAGAGCCAGAAAAGACATCCCAAGCATACAAGCGGAGAACGTTGAAAAGATGCAGACTAAAAGGCCTTTACCTGAGATAGATCCCATAGATAGTGAGCATATTAACACAGAAGAGATAGAGCTCCAAGACAAAGAATATATGGAGGTACGAAACACCCAGCATGAGGAGGAATAAAAATATGAAACAAGTGAACAAAGCATCCCAAAAACACAACAGACCGTAACAAAAGACGACCAGATATCCAAATTTGCAGATAAAAGAAAGAAAATGAAGTCGTCCATTATCACCATTAGAACGAGTGGAACAACAACTTCATCAGGGTCGCTAGTCAAAACCTCACTCGACCCAACCACAATATCTGACAAACACTTGATCGACTTACATGGAGCTATTTCAAAAGAATCAGCAAGAAGATGGAATAAGGTGTTGAAATAAGGAAGCAAGGTCGAAAGACTAAAACATGAGAAAAATAATATTTTGGAGAGATGAAGAGAAGCAGTCAGGATGAATTAAGGGATATAATAGATGCCAGAAGTGAAAAACCCCCTAGAATTATTTACATAATTGATCGAAAGAATTATCAAAACCAGCACAAACTACAGACAACAAGTAGAGGTGTTGAGGAAAGAAAAAGGAGAATTCAAACAACAATGTGACTTAGCTGTCAAAGAAATCCAAACATCTCAAGAACAGATGAATGTAGCCTTAGAAATGAAATGGAAAAATATGAAAGGCTTCAAGAAGACCATACATAAATTAACCAAAGAAGATAGCACACTAATACCTGTGGTAAATAAATGGTTGACTCATTTGCAGATGCATTTAGTAAATGTTAGATACAAAAGGTTGGAGTCAACGATATAGAAAGGAAAAGAAACTTGGCTACAGATAACAAAATAGAAGAAGCCCTCACCACGCAGTTGGAAAAATAAAGAGAAATAGAGAAACAACTATCACAGTAGGAGAAAGAATGACAGAAGGAGGGATACAGGGTACAGTTGGAAACTAACCAGGAAACTAGTCGCCTTAGCCAGCTCATAGATAAAATGTAAGATACAAAAAAACAATTTGATCAAGAGTCAAGAGCTTCTCAGACATCAAGTATAGCAGAGAAAGTCGACTTGATTGCTCAGTCGAATATTCTAAATCTCAAAGCACAGCAGGTGGTCAACATATGGTGCAACTTCATTCATCCCCTAGTATTATTCACATAACTTTCAAGGTAATCACAAAAAGTGAAAAGAACAAGGAAGTCGACGAAGTCAGCGGTGGAAATTTAGGCACAACAACACAGTCGTAAATAGTACCTTAATTCGCCTATTCACATAAATATTTTGTCTCCTCTTATAACATGTTTCTCTTTCTCTCTTCATCTTATACTTCTCCATATTGTAATATTGTAATCAAAATATGAAAAAAACATATTTTGTATGACCCCCACTTGCTCGGGACGAGCAAGGAATTGAGGTGGGGGAGATGTTGTAGGGCCTAGTCAACCATGTTGAATATACCCAACAATCAACTTAGAACATGTCAATCGATCGATGTAGTTATAAGTAGAAGTCGGTCAGAGTCTCTGTTAACTGATTGACCTAGGAAGTTAAGTAGTTACAACTTCCTAAAAGAGGTATAAATAGATAATCACATGAAGGCTTAGATAGCTTCATGTGAGAGGTTATATGTAATTTTTATGTATTGTCTATCATATAATAAAAGGATTTTTCTTTGGTCTCTCATTACTTGTGTATGTCTCTACTTATGTCTATGTGTATGCATGTATCTCTATGATATTTATGTAAGGATCTACTGGTAACACTCCCTACTTTTCCATACATTACAATGCATGCCAAGGAAAGGGAAGGAATGTCAAGGTAAGGTAAGGCATGGTAAGGAAAGGCAAGGAATGACATGTCAAGGCAAGGAAAGGCATGAAAAATCATGGCATGACAAGACAAGCCATGACAAAGCAAGGCAAGACATGTCATGGCAAGGGAAGGCATGGCATGGCATGGCATAGAAATGCATGGAATGTCATGTCATGGCAAGGAAAGGCAAGGTAATACAAGGGAAAGGAAGACAAGGCATGGAAAGGCATGTCAAGGCAAGGCAATGCAAGGCATGGCATGTCATGACAAGGCAAGGCAGGGCATGACATGGCATGGAAAGGAAAGGAAATACAAGGCATGTCAATACATGAAAATGCATATTAAGGAAAGACATGGAAATTCATGTAAAGGCAAGGGCAGGCATGGAAAAGGAAGGAAATGCAAGGCAAGGCATGTCAAGGCATGACAATGCATGAAAAAGCATGGCAAGGTAAGAAAACGCATGGCATGGCATGGCAAGGCAAGACAAGGCATGGAAAGGAAAGGCAGGGCATCCCAAGGAAAGACAATGCAAGGCGAGGCATGGAAAGGCATGGAAATGCATGACAAAGCATGGAAAGGCAAGGCAAGGCATGGCATGTCATGGCAAGGCAAGACAAGGTATGGTAAACCATGACAAGGATATTTCTTTAGACTTTGAGACAATACTGATAGATAAGACAAACAAGGTCTATTTCAAACAATTCTTTGCATGTAGAACAAAACAACTGATTCAGGAGTATTCTATTTTCCTGGGGACTTTAGGGATCAAGGATTCCCCACATATACAGATATGAGTAAGGAAAACCAAGAAAAACTCCTAACAACCCAAAATTTGGGGGGGTGACGTTGGTTGGACATTGGAAACCATAGTCATGATTCCCTTTTAGCCACTATAACCAATGGCATGTCACTTGTTGCATGAGTCTAAACAACGAAAGTCTTCAAAAGTGGATAAAACTCATGGGAAAAGTAATGGTTAGGGCATACTTCTGTGTGGAAGTGTTCCTAGACCTAATGAAGACATATTCATTTCTGAAATATAAGAGAAGAAGACATATAGACTAGTTAACTCTCAAAATATCTTCAAGGAAAACATAATCATATATAGCACAAAATGGAGATGGTTTGTACTTAAGCTTATGTAATAGAAATTACAATTGATAGTTAAATTGTATAACAATTTTTTTATGATATTTACTAATGTTTATTAGAATTGTTGAATGTTTTACATCATTGGAATGCCATCTTAGTTCTAACTTATTTGAAATTTTATTATCATATGTGCATTTTGATATGATGTAATATGATTATCGTTTCATTTCATATGTCGTAATATTAGATATATAACAAAGAAAATAATTATTGCATGAAATAAATAATAACTTTTCATTCTAAATGTTTTTTTTTTTGCAGAACAGGGATCTTCCAGAAGATCTGGATCATCCTCATCAATTAGATCCAGATGATGTTGGGTTCGATGCTGAGATGGAATATTATTCTCATGATGACATAGATACATATGACAGCGAGGCTGATGTCAATGAATATGCCGATGATGATGATCATGATCATCATGATCATCATGGTGATGATGATGATGAGGTAGTTGCTTGTAGTAGCCAGTGACATTCATGATCATATGGACTGCATCATGGATCATTTTCAAAATATTTTTATTGTTAGCACTCTGTAAATTTGTTCGGATGATAAAACAAACAACAGAGGTAACCTACAAACCAACTTTAGAGCTTGGTACTAGCATGATCATCTCAAATAGGGATCTCTCCTGTCACTTGGTATTTAATAGATGAGTTTTCTTTAATAATTCAATGGCTAGGTTTAGTTGCTTTGAAGGGGTTTTTTATAATTTTGTTGGCAAGGAAGGGGAGGGACACTTAGGGCTATGGAGTCAACCTTATGAAAATTAATGGAATCACTTACTGTTCGATAGAACTCTCCATAGGATAAAGGCTAAATGAGGCAATAAATATAAGTTATAAATTGTAATTTGCAGAGTGTAAGAAGAAAGGGAAAACATATAATTGTATCATAGCATTAAATAAAATGAATTATGACATAGTTAGGAAGAACTTAACATAGTTTAAATTGCTTTAGCCGAGAGAATCAAAAGATGAATTTTGGGTCTTTAACTATCCAATTTAAATAGAAGACAACAAAAATGGAATTTAAGAACATAGGAAATACATACGAAGAAAGAAGACGAAACTCAGACCTCCACCATTAGAATCGTTTCATGGAAATTTTAGGACATATGCATGTGAATTCTATTTAGCTTCAAAAAATTACATTCAAGTTCCAAATAGCTAAAAAACGTGCCCTTGCACAAGCTGAGTTCCTTCGGTTTGAAACCAATTACAATGATTAAAATGAAATGTTTCAATTTTGAAACTGATTACAATGATCAACAAGAAAACGTTTCTTGATCTAGATTATGGCTCCTCTGGCATTTCGTTATATTTCTTCACCACTTACTCTGTTATGGTCTTCCACATGATCTGCCATCTTTAGTGACACCTGGACATCATTTACTGGACCCTGGAAAAATGCATTTTGTCTTACCCAACTGCACTATCTCCTTCCATTGCAAGTCAGAGGGATATCATAATCTGTCATTTCCTTGATCAAAATTTCTAGGTCAATGCAGGAAGCATATGACATGACTGGCAATCCAAGCTTGACTTCTTTGAACTGATTCAGAATTTCAAGGTCGGTAATCAGATGCTCAACTAATGTAGCTCATTTCATATTTTCATCCAGGGTTTTGAACTTGGAATTATCCATTCTGCACTGAGTCAAACGAGCATTGTATTCTTCCCATTCATACAATTTTTCCTTGCCATCCCAAAATGGTGGAAGGCCTTTGATAAACAATTCTTTGAACAAATCCTTGAACTCCTATACATTATGTTCCATATGTGTTTCCTTGTTTTGAATTGATTTCAACATATTATATTTAGCAATAACTCTCCTGGCCCAGATAATCAATGTAGTTCTGTCTTTAACCCCAATAGACTAAAGGTCTACAGTAGGAATAGGTTTGAGTAGATTTATGGTGTTTTGGGCCCATTCTGATGGTTTCTTTGCTAAAATTTCATTCACAACAGTGCATCTACTTCTAGATGTGATGGCTATATTGTATTTATCATTAATGAAATTCAAATATACTCAGAACTTGGAAGCTTCAACAGATATAGAGTCCTAGATGATATGCTTGGTCCCTTGTAATAGGCCTTTGCTTCTCAACCTCATCTTCAAGTTGTATATTCTTTCTTTCAAGACTCCATTCTCCTTTTGAATTGAGCTATCCTTTCATCCTTTTCCTGCATTTCCTGCTTCAATTTCTCTATGCTTCCTTTCAACCCTTTGATTTCTCCTTCTTTCAGGCTAACTTGTGACATAGCCTAGACAGGTCCTTCAGTGTTTGACCCAGCTTCTACAACAGGAGCTACAACTAAAACCTTGTTTAGCAATTTGGTCTTCTCTTGTGACCATTTCACCTTTTCTCGTTCTTGCTACAACACTCTAGCCTTGTAGTCCAATGTCTCTTGATGAAGTGGTTCCTTTTCTTGTTCTAAAGAAACCAACTCTGTTGTTTGTGGATGATCTATAGCAGACATTTTCAATTTCTTCTTCAAACATTTAATTATTTTTTCTTTTTCATACTATGAGGATTTCAACCCCTGGGGGCCTTCAGATTCCAACCTCTTGACCTGATTCTTCCAAGATCTACTATATGCCTTTTCCTACCTTAACTGTCCTTCTAATTTCATTGCATAAGATGATAGTTTTGAATTTTTCAAGCTTAAAATTAAGTTATCAAAATACAACATATGTTATCATATCTTATATTTATTTCATATACTTTGTCTTCATCTTCAAATGAAATGTTAAAGGTCCTCTTTTCAATGTCTCTTACTGTGAACAAAGAATATTTATGCTGAGAAACATTTCCCACTTCAGGGACTAAATCCCTCATCTCACCCAGAGTTGTGTTTCCCTTCTCAGCATATTGTTTTTCCAAATATTCTTTAGATTGATAAACTACCTCAGATGTTTTATCAAAGATATATTTCTTGTTGCTAAAGGTTCTTGATATACCTTCACTTTGGAGTTTACTTTCCTTTTCAACTTGTACAATGCTCGTACCACTTTCCACCATATCTAGATTTAATTGCTCTCTGGGCTCTTATTCCTCTAAATCCACAATCTATGTTGGCTGTGAAACTTTCATATTCTTAGGAGAAGTCTATTGATCATTGATGCCCATGGCCTCTGAACTTCTTCTCTTGCTATAAAAACTTATCTTAGGAACTTCGATTACTAGTTTTTGAGAAGCTTCTTGTGTTTTACTTTGTTGTAGGGTTGCCTCTACTTGTTGTGTTTGAATTGGTTGAAATATTGCTTCCATGTCCACACAGACTTTTGTATTTGCTAGCTTATCAAAACCCTCAACCTGTTCATGCTCATAAGGGGCATGTTTGTTCATCAATCTTCTCTTGGATATGATTTGATGTGGATCATACCTTCTTCCCTGTAGCTATGAAAAACCAAACTCTTTGATCTTTTCTTGAACCTGAGATAAACATGATCTGGATTTGACAATGAAGGGGCCAATGATAAAAGGGAACTTAAGGTTGGAGGCTTTGTGCAACTTCAGGAAGTGATCTGTCTCAGATACAATTCTCTTCCTGATGAATTCAAGGGAAACCATTCTAGGAGTAAGACAAATAGCCAATAGGTAAGGGAATACATGGAAACCATAAACCCATATTACTATTGAGTGCATGAATAGTACCCAATCCCCCACTCTAATTTGGCTAGAGATAGCTCCTCATTTCATCCAAAACTCTAGGTAGGCTGGTATTGAAAATCAAACGGTAAACTCTGGACATGACTTTGTTGATGAATATAAGTAATGTAATCCTTTTACATTCAGTTGAAACAAATGTTGCTTTAGGAAATTCTCTCTTGTTGGTTGCTAGGAAAATTCTCAACAGATAGGTGTAGTATCTGAAATGTCTTAGAGAGAAAAAAATCACTAGCTATTTATGGATATTATCAGCTAGGAATTTATCAAAATTGATACAAACTAACAGACCAACCTCTAACTTAAAAAAGGTCAAAAGGAAACCGAGCATGACTTCAACCACATATTTTTCATTGTCTAGACCTAAAACTTGAATCAACAGGGAGCTTACCCATTGGACTTCAATGAACATTATATTTACATTCATCGATAAAGATAGACCCTCTGAAAAGAGTTCAGGTTTGATAATTTACTGTAAAAACAGATCTCAGACCTCTGATGGACACTCTCTATATAACCTAATCAATGTTTCTTTATTGAAAGGTTTAGAAATTGTAGAAAAATACTCTGGTATATCGAGGGACTCTCGAATTGATAGACTCTCTACCCTACACATGACCTCAGACCCTTGTTTATTCACAATGACTCTTCCTTCATGGGAATACTATTCGGTGCACCAACCTATAAATTCGGGAAACAAGAAATCAATTTCAATAGCATAAGGGACTATGGTGTCTTGGACTAATTCAAGGAATGACATACATCTTCCTACTTTATCATACATGTTGCTTCTAGACACAAATATAGGAGAAATAGTGATTTTGGTATAAAAAAACATCTGAATCTCGATCAATTAGGACTTCTTCATTTACCACAGGATCTTGTTCTGTTACCGAGGTTATGATGGGATCCATGGTTGTGATGAAAAATACCTGGTAATGAGCGAAAATGGCTTGCAGTTGGTGTACTGTTGAGCTCCAAGTGAAAGATGGTGGTCGTGCCAAGGCTTTAACGATCCAACATTCAAAATAAATTAAAATAAACGACAAAGCACCCTTTTATACTTTTCCACTTTTGGGGGGCATGATAAAGTGGTGAGGCAACATGATTTTCATCCTGAAATGCACCTGGTGGTGCCATGTAACCCCAAACAAAAACAATGGTTTAAATTTTGGGCTCGCTTTAAAAAATAAACACCTATGCAACTTCTCCCCCCGAAATCATCACCTACCGTTGATCTTGACAACTCATGATCTGTGATGCATTGGGCTCGATCAACTTAGCGCTCCTGCTAGATTTATCTCTTTTCTGCCATATTTAGCCCCTTTCCTAGTTTATCAGGCTTCTAAACCGATTTAGCATGCCGCTAAATTATAAAATCTTGATTTCACACAAAAATTTTAATGGTGACTAACATTTATAATACCTCTTTTCATGGTTACTATCATATGTATCATTTGTAGATTTTAATCTTGTACAATTATTTATTGCAAATAGATTTTCAGTGAAAGAATAGAAAAGACACAATGGAAAATACAAACATTACACAAATATTTTTCCCCTGGAAACCCAAACCGAGAAAACAAACATATTCTATATTCATACACCTCATACATTGTTTACAATACAATATACATATAGGAGCCAACAACATCCAAAACCCTAACCCAATGACCTATTTTAGTCAACATCCGTAATTCCTTAACTGGAAATAGAAAACCATTGGCAAAAAACCATGTGCTGAAAACGTGCCCAACAATGGACATGAAAATTGAGGTGACAAAAAAAATGAGGAAAAAAAGGTGACATGTTTCAGGGGAGCTGCTCCCGAACCCCTGCAACCCACAAAGGGGGGGCCTAGAAACCCCCCCTCAAACCCCTATGCACGCCCAACATAGAAAACACTAGGTCTAGTCATGCAAAGAATATAACACATACCCAACATTCTCCCACTTGTTTTTTTATTTGCATACAGGGGGTTACATGGTTACATAGTCAAAAATCTAGAGAAGTAATTCCCATAGATCCTCTACACCAAGAGAACTTCTCAGTGCTCACATATTTTGTTAATGGATCTGCAACATTCTACAAAGTGTCCACCTTCATCAACAACACTTTCTTTTCTTCAACCATGTCTCTCACAAAGTGATATTGAACATCAATATGCTTTGTCTTTGAATGATAAGTCATTTTTTTCGCTATAAAAATTGCACTCTGATTGTTACAATATATCCTTACAACTTGTTGTACCAACCCAATACCTAAACACAATATTTGTAACCATATTACTTCCTTGATTTCATGAGTGGCTTCCATGTATTCAACTTTTATAGTTGAAAGTGCCACTAGAGATTGTATTTTTCTCATCCAACTGATTGCTCCTCCAAACATGTTAAAAAAATACATTCTTGTAGATCTCCTACAATCCATATCTCCAGCCCAGTCTGCATCCACAAATCCATGTATATCCAACACTTTGTCCAATATTGGTCTTCCTTGGTAGCACAATCCATAGCTAGAAGTTCCATGTAAATAACTGAAAACCCTTTTTACTATTGTCCAATGCTCCTTCCATGGTTTTGACATATACCTTCTCAAAACTCCCACTGCATGTTCAATGTCTAGTCTAGTACAAACCATTGTATACATCAAACTTCCAACCGCACTCGCATAAATAACACATGAGATGTCCTCCTCCTCTTCTTATGTCTTGGGACACTGTTCCACATATAAATTTACACCTACAGGAATAGGGGCCTTGACCGGTTTACAATCCTGCATATTAAACCTATACAATATTGTGTCCACATATTTTCTCTGATTTAACCAGAGTTTCCTATTTTTCTGATCTATTTTAATTTCCATGCCCAAAATGAAATTTGCAGCACCAAGATACTTCATGTCATATTTAGAGGACAACTAAGTTTTCACATCCTGAATAATCTCCTTGTTGTTTCCTATCAACAACATGTCATCCACAAACAAGACCAAATAAATCAAGTGATCACCAATTAATTTAAAATATGCACAATGATCCTCTTTGTTTCTTGTGAAGCCAAGTCCTATCATATAAGTATCAAATTTTTTATACCACATCCTTGGTGATTGATTTAAACTATACAGGGACTTTTTTAGCTTGCATACCATCTCCTTCTTTCCCTTCACAAAAAATCCTTCTGGATGCTTCATATAGATTTATTCTTGTATATCCCCATGTAGGAATTTTGTATTCACATACATATGTTCTACTTCAAAATCAAATGCAGAAGCAACATATAACATAAATATAATAGAGGTTAACTTGGAAACATGAGAAAAAATATCACCAAAATCAATTCCCTCAACCTGGGAATAACCCTTTGCTATTAACTGAGATTTGTATTTCTCCACTTTACCTTCTGCATTCAACTTATTTTTAAATACCCATTTTTTTCCAATGGGGTTTCTTCCAGATGGAAAATCCATTAGATCCCAAGCCCCATTCTTATCCAAGGCTTCCATTTATTCATCCATGGCCTTTTTCAAGAGTTTTCCATCATCTGAATCCACTACCTCCCTAACAGTTCTAGGATCATAATCAGTAATAGACAAAGAAAAATTTGAACGGAAATCATATGGAGTATACCTTTCCGGTTTCCTTCATTCCCAAACCAATCTCCTCAATACTGGAGTATGATGATCTTCTTCTTCTGATTCATGTTCTTCTGTAGAGTCTAATTCATCATCCTTTAAATCGAACTCTATTTTCTCTGGTTCTTCCTTACTTGGTGGGACATCTTGTTTGACAACATATTTTATTTCTCCAAATACCACATATCAACTATACAAAGCCTTCTTAGTTTATGGGTTCCAAAGATTATAACCCTTAAGAACATATTTATACCCAATAAAGATACACTTTTCAACCTTATTATCTATCTTACTCCTATTTTCCTTTGGAACATGGACATAGGCCTCACAACCAAATACCTTGAGATGTGTGAGAGAAGGTTTCTTACCAGCCCATACCTCTTGTGGAGTCTTGTCATCCAGTGTTAAAGAGGGTGATCGGTTGACCAGGTAACATGTAGTACCCATTTCCTTTACCCAAAATTCTTTCCCTAACCCAACACCATTGAGCATGCACCTTGATTTTTCAATCAACATATTGTTCATCCTTTATGAAACGCCATTATGATGGGGAGTATATGGAGTAGTATTCTTCCTTTATATACCTCACTTCTGACAGAATTATTCAAATTCATTCTCGTAGAAATCTCCACCATTATCTATCCTCAATACCTTAATTATTTTCTTTGTTTGATTCTCAATGAGAGCCTTAAACTCTTTAAACCTGTCAAAGACTTTAGATTTATTCCCAAGGAAATATATCCAAGTATTCCTGAAGAATTCATCTATAAATGAGACATAGCACATATATTTTCCCAATGATGGAACCGACACAGGTCCAAACAAATCACTTTGAACTAGTTGTAAAATTCCTTCTTCCCTTGTTGCACCAGAGGCGAATCTTACTTGATTCTGCTTCCCATATACACGATGTTCACAGAAATCAAAATCCAGAGAGAAGTTAGACATACCTTCAACCATAACTTTACCGTGTAGTAATCGAAGACCATTCTCTTTGATATGCCCCAATATTTGATGCCACAACATAACCTTTTCTCCAGAGAATGTAGGAGTTTTTTCTCCTTCAACTCCAATATCAGGAAAAATGGAACTATTACACCCATCACTAATAGTTCTTCCTTTCATTTTATACAAAGTTCAAAACTGAAATCTCTTCAGCAACAACATTGCTCCTCGAACCATCCTAGAGGTTTCCTTTTCAAATATTGTTTTTACCCCTGCATTGTCCATTTTTCTTACATAAATCAAATTTCTGGCCAATCATGGGATGTGAAGAACACCGGGTAGTGTTCTAATCCTTCCATCTATGAGACTCAAATTGAATTTTCCTCATCCTATGATTCTGGTTTTTGAGTCATCATCGAGGAAAAAATTACCTCCATCATACCTTTCATATTCACATAACCACTCCCTATGGGGAGTCATATGAAAGGATGCACCTGAATCAACCAACCATGCCTATTGATCTTCTTGTGTGCTTGAAGAATCCAAGTACAAATCCCCTCCTTCTTCATTGGAGGTATTTTCTTCTGTAGAAGGAGCTTATTCAGATCCCTTCTTTTTCTCAAATTTGGATCTACACTACTTCTTGTAGTGCCCTTCTTTTCCACATCTCCAACATACCTTTACAAAATTTTCTGGAGATTTTAGATCTATCCTTAGACTTAGATATCCCACTTGAGGACTTAGATCTATTTCTTTCCTAGGAGCGTCCTCTTGCAAATAATGCATTTGTGCTCTGTCTTTCCATGTTCTTTCGTCTCATCTCTTCCAACAACAAGGATGAGACCACTTCATCAAACTTCAAGGAAGTTGTATTACTACCTATGGCCACAACTAGAATATTCCATGAGTCTGGTAAATAGCACAATAAATTGATACACTTATCTTCATCTGAAATTTTAATATCAATAGATACTAACTAACTTACCAAAGTATTGAAGGTGTTCAAATGCTTGGCCACCGAGTCTCCATCTCTCATACTCAGGTTATATAGATTCTTTCTCAGGAATAGTTTATTTACTATGGACTTAGATTGATACAACTTCCCCAACTTATCCCATAAATCCTTCGTTGTAGCTTCCTTTGAGACATTTAGTAATACTGAATCTGAGAGACACAATCGGATTGTGCTCTTCTTCTTCTAATCCAATTTTTTTCAGTCATCTGTTGAAGTTCCTATAGGTGTGGTACATGGATCCACCATGATCCACCAATCTCTATCCACCAACAGATATTCCATCTTGAACTTCCATAGCTCAAACCTTTTCTGATTAAGCTTCTTGATCTCAATTTTCAAACTTCTTTCCATTTCTCTTCACCTGAAGGATAAATACCACAAATCTCCCATTGTAACAAGGATTAGCATAGTCCTTATCCAAACCCTTGACCACAAAGGTGTCTCCCTGAAGCTAATAATTTCTATGATACCAAATGTATATTTTAACCTTGTACAATTATTTATTGCAAAAAAAATTTCAGTAAAAGAACAAAAACTATACAATGGAAAATACACACATTACACAGATATTTTTCTCGTGGAAATCCAAACCAGGAAAACCAACATATTCTATATTCATTCACCTCATACATTATTTACAATACAATATACATATAGGAGCCAGTGACATCCAAACCCTAAACCAATGGCCTGGATTAGTCAACAACCCTAATTCCTTAACCATAAATATAAAACCATTGGCAAAAAACCATGTGCCAAAAAACCTCCCAACAATGGACACGAAAATCAAGGCAACATGCAAAATGAGGAAAAAAAGGTGACATGTTTCCCAAGGAAACAAATGTGACACATTTCCCAAGGAAACACTACATCTAGTCATGCAAAGAATACAACACATACCCAACATCATTTTCATGGCCTCTAGTACCATATTATTGAGTTGTATCATTTTGACTTATATCATTTGGACATGACGTTTCATATTGACTTGTATAATTGTCTTACATAATTTATCATTTTTATTTATATCATTTGTACATGATGTATGATTTTGACTTATGTCGATTAATGGACATGTATCATTTTCACATATTATTGATCTACTGGCATATTTGAGTTTCAATTGTTTTATTTATATATGATGATGATCTTATCAATATTGACTCTTCAATTTTTATATATTGAAAGTGGTTGATGATTTCTGGATGCATATTTGTTACATGTGATGGTTTTGATTTACTGCTCATGATGGATGTTTTCAAATTCACTTAAATTATAGGTATTCGAATCACTTGTTTTAATTATAGATGATGATAATGTTATAATGATTATCTTGGTATTTTATATATACTGGATGTTGTAGATTCTATTTTGATGGAGATTTAATAAGTGTAATGATGTTGTTAATTTGTATGGATGTCTGTTTCCCTAAAAAATATTTATAAATGTTATCTTATAAAATATTTCAAATGCATTTTTATGAATTACTATATAATCATATAAGTTATTTAAGAGACATGATATATTTAACTAATTAAATTGAAATAAAACATATTAAATTAATAATTGTAAGCAAAACAAGAAGCATTTTTGGAATTAACAATGGAAGCCAAATTGGAAGAAAAATTGGAAGCCACACCAGAAGCAAAACTAGAAGAAAAACTGGAAGCCAAACCAGAAGAAAAACGGGAAGCAAAATGGTAAGCAAAATGGGAAGCAAAAATAGACATACAACTGGAAGCCAAACTAGAAGCCAAACTAGAAGCAAAATTGGAAGCCATATTAGAAGCAAAACTAGACATAAAACTGGAAGCCAAACTAGAATCCAACCTAGAAGCAAAATTGGAAGCAAAACTGGAAGCAACATCTGGAGCTACTCTTGACGCTAATCCTGGCATCATTTCCGGTGCTATTCCTGATGATAAATCTGGCACTATTTTCCTAGTGCTAAATCTAGCGCAATTATAAATAGTCCAGATTGTGCCCAGTTTTGCACTGGAAAAGGTGTCCAATTCGTGAACTAAAATACACTAAATTTCGACGCTATTTTAGGAACTAATTTCATGTTATGTTGTAGTGTGTTAAATAATTTGTCTTTGGGTGACATATTAGGACTCTTAGCTTATGAAGTATTGAGGTTATCCCCCCTATGGTATGAGAAATAGTTTGAAGTCCTAGATTGGCACACGAATTTGCATCCTACACACTATTCCCTATCAATTGGCCACTCTATGATATATAGGGGACAACTTGGGAGGGGAACATAGGAATTGACAATGTTTCTAGGGACCCATCTTAGTGCATGACATAATTTTTGTTCTCTACTTACAGAGAGAACAAATTTTTGGATGATATATGTGCATATTATCTTTGAATGGGTCTATTTACTAGATCAATTACCTCATACCATAGATAGAGGTCTATTTTTTACTCTTTGAAGAAATATTGATAAATGACGCATTCTCCAAAACTTTAAAGAGTTCTATGAAAGGTGACTCCACAAAGTGTGACTTTGTAGGTGTAAAGGCCCAATTCAATTAACATTTAAAAATTCTACCAAATGTACAGTAATTTCTACAAGGTTTGTAAAGAAGAGTAATTCCAAATTTTCTTAACACTTACGCATGTAAAATTTTTCAATTAATAATAAATCTGATTAAACAATGGATAAATTGGAATTAGATATCTTAACTCTGATGCTAATGTTCCTTCCTATTGTCCTCAGCTTGCTTCCTTCCCACTTCTTTAGAACACCACCCAAAACCGACCTCCCTACTGACTAATTAGCTCCTAGCCCTAGAATATCAACGGATATCCTAGCCCTCCGAGCCCAAAACCTCCAGCAACTCTGGTCCACTTTGTGAATGCCACTCACAAAATTCCTCCCTCTGTCCAATACTCAGAGCTCTCCAAAATCCTTCTCCACTCCCGTCGAATGATCCTCCCTCCAAACTCCTTCCCTCCCCTTATTCCTCCTTCACCGCCTTCCCTTCATTTACTCCCCTACCTAATATCTTATCCATTCATTAATATGTTATCCATTCATTAATATGTTTCCCTTTTCGGGAACATAACTTAAATTAATAATATATTTTATTATCCACCTTTATTTATTTACCATATTGATTAATGAGTTAATTATACTTAAATTAATCATAATCAAGAATAACTAATTAATAACCAATAATTAGTTAATGTTATTTTAATAAATAAATATAGTTTACCTAATCTTTTAGGATTACATTATTAAATTAATTATAATTAATAATCAAGGGTCGTTACATACACCCACCCTTCAGGAAACTTCGTCCCGAAGTTAAGGTATCTTATGGTACAAAGAACAAGAACATGGTTCACACATCCGTAACAACTAACCGACACTATCAGTAAGTAAGTCAAGAAAACTCATACATACTAGTGTATATGTACAAGAAATGTATGTGTAGCTAGTACATACAGTCTCGTGCATG
>SNQJ01S0039417.1:62152-99830 GCA_010110895.2 Picea sitchensis
CTTAAGAACATCCATTTCGTAAGATTTCAAGTAAACCCTGCAAGATGTATATAAATTGTTTGTAATTATCTATACATATTCATGTTTTGAACATTTGTAATAAGTAAACATGTATACTAAGTATCGTAGATTTTATATTAGATTCACTTATTTTATTATTTTTTAGGACTTTAGTTGGCCAATGGAGCCATTAAACTCATCAGGTCATTTCATTCCAAATGACTTGGGTTATTTAGACAACCCCGATCCGGATTTGAACTTCCAGTTGATGGTGTGTCACTTACACCCGTCAACAAATGGCGCTAGAAGGAGGGCCTGAAATTAATTGATGGCACATGGAGGATGCAAGACCCCTCCCCCACACACTCACACTCATGTCGTAATGTGTAGTCACTCAGAAAATAACGTTACACTTGAAACAAATACCTCAAACGATAACCCTGTTATTCTTATCGAACCAGTGACATGAGTTCCGCAAGGGATCAATGTCCAATAAATTGTCCGCCAGTCACTCATAAGAACTCATAGTGCCTTATCCCATATGTTAGTCCCTAAAGTTGCACTTGACTATGAGAGGGAAAGATAGGGCATCATCGGTTTATTGAAAAGTGTTTTGAAGGTTTTTATGATCTTGTTTTTTGAATAAGGTGGTTGAAAACTGACTCAAGGTTATAACATAACATGAAAATCAAAATCAGAACATAGTATATCCCATTGACTGATTAAAAGGTAGTCACATAGATAGATTAGACCAATAAGAAAAAGAGAGGATGAAGCCTTCAATTTTTCAACTTCACATAAATTATTGTCTCATAATATCATAAAGAAACAAGACCATCAACTTGAAATCAAAACTTGAAAATAATTTCCATAGCAAATTCTTTACTGTATTAATTAACAATCAAGAAACAAATGCATTGCATTCTGAATAATGAACTCAAGCATGAAGAAAGAAAAACAGAGTAGAAAAGAGTGTCTAATCATCCATATGTATTTTCTATTAAGTGTCAAATAGAACAATAATGCCTTACAAGGAGTTTCAAAATAAGTCCTCTGGATCTCCAATTTTTCGACCCCTAACTTCTCCTTCTACAGATTTTATATAGAAACAATACATAATTATCAAAATCCAAAATAAATGGATCTGAAAAAATCCTCATCTATATTTAGTTTCTTGTTTCAAATAATCAAGGAGAAGATCCAATTTGATCTCCAATTCGAATTGATGAGGTGGCTTGTCAACTGTTATCCATGAGAATTTTCAGGAAAATAAATCTAGTAAATTCCTGAAAAATAGGGTCCAACAATCTCTTCGTATCTCTTAAATGGTGATATATGTGTAAAACATGAGAGAGATTTTTGTGAAGGGACTCATTTCCAACAAAAAACTCTTTCAAGTTCAAAAAATTCATCACCAGCTGTTCTGCAACCTCTCCCAAAATTACTGACTAAAACATGAAATTATTTATTATGAAATCACAGAAAAATAGGCCTCAAAGATAAATTCAAATATCTTAAACTGTGATAGCTGTGTAAAAACGAAGAGAGGTTTTTGTGAAGGGGAATTTTCCCAATAAAAACCTCTTTTTGTTTCAACGAATTCATCTCCATATGTTCTAAAACCTCTCTTGAAGATAAATACTAAAACATGTAAAAACAAAGGGAGTATTTCCTGTATCTTTCTCATCAAAATAGGCCTCAAAGATAAATTTGAATCTCTTAAAATGTGATTGTTGTGTAAAAACTGAGAGAGGTTTTTGTGAAGGGGAATGTTCCCAACGAACAACTCTTTTTGTTTCAACAAATTCATCTTCATCTATTCTAAAACCTATCTTGAAGATAAAGACTATAACAGGTAAAAAACAAAGTATTTCCTGTAGCTTTTTTGGTTCGACAAAATATTATCCTTTGTCATCAGAAAACACTTCTTCATCTTTTGATGATATGGTGGTTTCTCTTCTTATAGGCCTTGTAGAATACCGAGCAACTTATTTTCCTTTTCTTTGTATCTTCCCCAAGTTTTTGTCTTCTTTTGTTTTCCTGTGTAATGGAAGCCTTTCTACTTTTTATTTGACACCTACTTTAGAGTCCTTAGAATGGTCTTCTATGACTATGACATTTTCCTGTTTGATTGATGGGTCAAACATAGCTTTGGACCTTATCCTGTATTTGTTGGCAACTCTAGTATAATTTCTCTTACGGTTTTGAGACACAGGTGCAGATTTCTTCTTTTGCTTTTAGACTGCACCACCTTTCTTACTGGTTGCTAGTGATTTATGTTTGACTATAGTTTTAACATCATAATCTTCATCTGAATCATCTTCCATTTTTATGTCTGCATCATAAAACATTTTGATATCTACATCCAGTTTTGGTCTCTTACCTCTACTGATCATGGCTTCTTCCTGAATGTCATCTACAGGGGTATCATTAGGAATGTGTTGAGTCTGCTTCTTTCTCTTGTTGGTCCTTGTCACCTTAGTTGCAGATACTTATTCTTTGATAGAAAACTCATTAATTGTGATACTCTTTTTCTGTGTGATTGCCTTCTTCCCTTTTCCCTTTCTTTGTTTGTTTGGTTGTGGATCAAGATTTAGGGATTGAATCAGCCAAGTCTATGGTTTCTGTGAATTATGATTAGGGCGGTATGCCACTATTGTCTAGTGCAACTGTGAGGGAATCCCTTTCTCCAATCCGGGTTTTGCTTATCTAGTAGCAAACATTGATTGACAAACTCTATGACTACATACTCCTTCTTCCACCATCATTCTCCTCCAACTACCAATCTACAAGCTTTGGCGATGGATTGTTCTGTCACCAGCATTAGTAACTTTTCGATCTCCACTTTGAAACCATCGAAGTTCTGTGCAAAAACCATAGATACTTGTTCGTCATAACCTTGGAAGGTGGTGAGGAATTCGAACCAGCCAACATCTTTAAACCTCTACGCCATCTGCAGATATGCTTCGAGAAGCTCAACGCCCTTGGGTTCCAATCTGACAACATGCCCACTTCTCTTAGGTTCCATATCAATAACACGATGCTGCAACTTGGCACTATTCGGAAGTTGAATTTACAACCTGCAACTATTAGCATATAACGGTTCTTCTGAAAAATACATGCGCTTATAATTCAACAAATTAGAATGACAAGTGACAGGATCATATAATGATTTTTGGAAATTGACTAATTTGAAAAGGGTCTTTGCAGGTACAGAATGATCACATCATGTAATGGTTTGAACTGTATAATGATTCAAGAGATATCATGGGACACATGCAGATTATCAGTCCATGATTTATGTAATCATAAAGAAATCAGGTTGGCTGGCGCTTATCATGGCATGATTATATTAGCGATGGGAATAATTTTATTCCAGTAGCACTATTAATGACTTGGCATAATTTTGAATTTGCAAGATTCAAATAGGCATATGAAGTGACACATCTTGTAAAACCATGTCTTAAGTCCCCAAACTTAAGGAAATTATTCAAAAATCTAAAATGTGAAACATAACAAATTGGATACAGAAATTAAAATAAAATGAAAGAAAACAATGAAGTGTAGGTAGGGAGGGTTTAGTATTAGAGTTTCTCACTAAATCAAAAGAAAAATTAGAGACTAACACTAGCTCCTTCTGGGGTATGATGCTCTCCCCGTGAAGCATCAAGAATGAGCAGACCACTGTGCCTTTTCCTTTGTTCATCCATGCAACGCAACCTGCAAACTTTTGTCTCTGCAAGAATTCACATTCTTCTATGTTGTTCCTAGTCCATTGGGTTATGGAGTCAGTCAATAACATTTCAAATCAGGCCCAAATTAATGCAACTTATTCCAACAAAATGCTGAAACCAAACTTTCTGCTGCAAAATAACAGACTGAAAAGAATCCCATACTTGATGGTGAGCTTATTCATCTATCTATTCCTACTTCTATCCAGTAAAAACCGGCTCCTCATGTGACATCATGCTTCCAATGAAGCCATGATAACATCTAGTTGATTGAAAAAACTTCTTGTATGAAAATAAAAAATGCAAGAGCCCATAGAATACATGAATGCATTTCGAAAGGACAGCAAAACCAACCTTCTTTTGACAAAAACAATCTGGCACTTGAACTTCTCAAAGATTCCATATAATTAGCAAACGGATCAACGAAGCTATGAAGAAAAACCTCTTGTTGTTGTTTCAATTGAAAAGTAGAAGGTCTCTACATATCCTCTTCCTGATAATGGCTGCCATCTTCAGCTGTTTGCATATCTAAACATGACTATGGACTGATTTCTTTGTTGATTATTGGTTGTTTAATATTGTTTGCATATTTAGGTTCAGGTATGGCAAATGTAGGCTTGTTGATTTGCAGAGATGGCTACTCAACCACTAGTGATGAAAGCAGTATCAATTGTTCTTGCAGTACTTCAATATTTATAGCATACTGTTGTTCAATAGGATATGAAATGAAAGGTACATGAAGAGTAGAATTTGCCACAAATTATGTCTTCTCTACTTCAACATCTTCCAAAACTTTAGAGAAAAGGGAAACAACCTACTCTCATTCTTCACAAGGCTCATCATACTCATCATACGAGGCACAATCTATTCTCTAATGAATATCATATTTGAACTTTTCAAAACATCCTTCAAAAAGTATATAAGAAGAGTAATACCTCTTGCAATACTTATGGAAGGTTGCATGAAATTCCTAAAAATAAGATATGATGGCAATAGAGAGTGATCGATACCATCTCTGAGCATCACCATTTAATGAGTATACAAACATCTTCATGAGAGCATCTTCATGACAGATATTCAACTGATCTATGCACTGATGAAAATCTATGAGATGTTGGGTAGGATTATCCCCTTCATCTCCATGGAATATAGGAAGAATGTCTATGCATTCTGAGAAAGAAAGCACATGATTAAGAAAACTAGGAATAGCTGAAAAATTGAGAGGTGCAAACCTATGAGCCAAGATAGATTCCATATTTGAATTCCCAGTGGAGTCTCCTATTAATATTTAGACAATGGAGTCTCCATGGTGAAATATCTACAGTCAAGGACATGTCCTCTTATTTCTCACCATCAAGAAGCAAATCTGATCATTGTCATTCTCCCAGGGAATATTTCTTTGTTGCTTCATCCTCGACAACGACACCAAAAGGTGTTAGTCCCTAAAGTTGCACTTGACTGTGAGAGGGAAATATAGGGCATCATCCGTTTATTGCAAAGTGTTTTGAAGGTTTTTATGATTTTGTGTTTTGAATAAGGTGGTTGAAAACTAGCTCAAGGTTATAACATAACATGAAAATCAAAATCAGAACATAGTATATTCGATTGACTGATTAAAAGGTAGTCACATAGATAGATTAGACCAATAAGAAAAAGAGAGGATGAAGCCTTCAATTTTTCAACTTCACATAAATTCTTGTCTCAAAATATCTTAAAGAAACAAGACCATCAGCTTGAAATCAAAACTTGAAAATAATTTCCACAACAAATTCTTTATTGTATTAATTAACAATCAAGAAACAAATGCATTGCAGTCTAAATAATGAACTCAAGCACGAAGAAAGAAAAACAGAGTAGAAAAGAGTGTCTAACCATCCATATGTCTTTTCTATTAAGTGTCAAATAGAATAGTAATGCCTTACAAGGAGTTTCAAAATAAGTCCTCTGGATCTCCAATTTTTCGACCCCTAACTTCTCCTTCTACAAAGTTTATATAGAAATAATACATAATTATCAAGATCCAAAATAAATGAATTTGAAAACCTCCTCATCTATATTTAATTTCTTGTTTCAAATAATCAAGGAGAATATCCAATCTGATCTCCAATTCGAATTGATGAGGTGGCTTGTCAACTACTGTCCATGAGATTTTTCAGAAAAATAAATCTAGTAAATTCCTGAAAAATAAGGTCCAACAATCTCTTTGTATCTCTTAAATGGTGATATCTATGTAAACCATGAGAGAGGTTTTTGTGAAGGGACTCTTTCCCAACAAAAAACTCTTTTGGTTTCAAAACATTCATCACTATTTGTTTTGCAACCTCTCACAAAATTACTGACTAAAACAAGAAATTATTTATTATGAAATCGCAGAAAAATAGGCCTCAAAGATAAATTTGACTCTCTTAAACTGTGATAGTTGTGTAAAAACTGAGAGAGGTTTTTGTGAAGGGGAATTTTCCCAACAAAAATTTCTTTTATTTTCAACGAATTCATCTCCAGATGTTCTAAAACCTCTCTTGAAGATAAATACTAAAACAGATAAAAAAAAAACAAAGTATTTCCTGTAGCTTTCTCAGAAAAATAGGCCTCAAAGATAAATTTGAATCTCTTAAAATGTGATTTTTGTGTAAAAACCAAGAGAGGTTTTTGTGAAGGGGAATGTTCCCAACAAAAAACTCTTTTTGTTTCAACAAATTCATCTCCAACTATTTTGAAACCTCTCTTGAAGATAAAGACTATAACAGGTAAAAAACAGAGTATTTCCTGTAGCTTTTTTGGTTCTGCAGAATAATAGCCTTTGTCATCAGAAAACACTGCTTCATCTTTTGATGATATGGTGGTTGCTATTTTTATAGGTCTTGTAGAATACTGAGCAACTTATTTTCCTTTTCTTTGTATCTTGCCCAAGTTTTTGTCTTTCCTGTGTAATGGAAGCCTTTCTACTTTTTCTTTGACACCTGCTTTAGAGTCCTCAAAAATGTCTTCTATGACTATGACATTTTCCTCTTTGATTGATGGGTCAAACATAGATTTGTACCTTAGCCTGTATTTTTTGGCAACTCTAGTAGAATTTCTCCTAGGGTTTTGAGACACAGGTGCATATTTCTTCTTTTGCTTTTTGACTGCAACATCTTTCTTATTGGTTGCTAGTGATTTATGTTTGACTGTGGTTTTAACATTATAATATTCATCTGAATCATCTTCCATTTTTATGTCTGCATCAGAAAACATTTCAATATCTGCATCCAGTTTGGGTCTCTTACCTGTACTGAGCATGGCTTCTTCCTGAATTACATCTACAGGGGTATCATCAGGAATGTGTTGAGTCTGCTTCTTTCTCTTGCTAGTCCTTGTCACCTTAGTTGCAGATACTTCTTCTTTGATATAAAATTCATTAAATGTGATACTCTTTTTCTATGTGAATGCCTTCCCTTTTACCTTTCTTTGTTTTCTTGGATGTGGATCAAGATTTAGGGATTGAATCAACCAAGTCCAGGGTTTCTGTGAATTATGATCAGGGCAGTATGCCACTCTTGTCTAATACAACTGTAAGGGGATCCCTTTCTCCAATACGAGTTTTTCTTATCTGGTAGCAAACATTGATTTAGAAACTCTGTGACTACATGCTCCTTCTTCCACCATCATTCTCCTCCAACTACCAATCTACAAGCTTTGGAGATGGTTTGTTCTATCACCAGCATCAACAACTTTATGATCTCCACTTCGAAACCATCGAAGTTCTGTGCAAACACCATAGATACATATTCGTAATAACCTTGGAAGGTGGTGAGGAATTCGAACCAGCCAACATCTTTAAACCTCTACACCATCTACAGATATGCTTCGAGAAGCTCAGCGCCCTCGCGTTCCAATCTGACAACTTGCCCACTTCTCTTAGGTGCCATATCAATAACACGATGTTGCAACTTGGCATTATTCGGAAGTTGAATTTACAACTTGCAACTGTTAGCATATAACAGTTTCTTATGAAAAATACCTACACTTATAATTCAACAAATTAGAACGACGAGTGACAGGATCATATAATGATGTTTGGAAATTGACTGATTTGAAAAGGGTCTTTGCAGGTACAGAATGATCCCATCATGTAATAGTTTGAACTGTATAATGATTCAAGAGATATGATGGGACACATGTGGACTATCAATCCACGATTTATATAATCATAACAAAATCAGGGTGGCTGGTGCTTATCATGGCATGATTATATTAGCGCTATGGGAATACTATTATTCTAGTAGCACTATTAATGACTTGGAAGAATTTTGAATTTGCAAGATTCAAATAGGCATATGAAGTGACACATCTTGTAAAACCATGTCTTAAATCTCCAAACATAAGGAAATTATTCAAAAATCTAAAATGTGAAACATAACAAACTGGATACAGAAATTAAAATCAAATGAAAGTAAACAATGAAGTGCAGGTAGTTAGGGTTTAGGATTAGACTTTCTCACTAAATCAAAAGAAAAATTAGAGACTAACACCATATTAGACAACTGGTAGACAACTCAATCAACCTCTAGACTTTATGAATCTTCAAGAACAACTTCAAGGCATTGGTATGCCTGAAAACCCTTTAGGTGGGAATACTACCAATCCTGCTGAAGCACCTATCCTTGGTGTTGGAGGATCTAGTATCCCACCATCTCCACCTGGTTCTTCTCCATCCTCTTCAGGAGGAGAGTCTTCAGATGAAGGTATTTCTTCATCAGAACCATCTCAGCCTTCCACACCACCAACTCCCATGGAAAACAAAAATAATCATGCCATACCCTGGCTCGATCAAGATGTTGTGGTTGTACATGGACCCCAACACCCATTACCTAAACATCTGGAGAAATGGATGCCCAAATTTGATCCAGATTTCAAGAAATCAGCTGAGGATCACATCAATAAATTTATTATGGCCATCAAACTTCAGAGTTTTGAACACGAAGATGTAGTGTGCAGATTATTTCCTTATACTTTTGAGGGGAATGCCTCAACCTGGTATTTCTCTCAACAGCCTCAGACCATCGTCTCTTGGGACAAGTTCAGAACTTGTTTTCTAGAAAAATTTGGAGATGATAAATCTCGAGAAGTCTTGGTTATGGAACTCTCTAGCTTAAAAATGAACCCTAAAGAAAAATTGAAAGACTTTAACCAAAGATTTCTAACTCTCAAAAACAAAATTCCTGTAGATTTGATGCCTGCAGAAAGCTTAGTTGTTGCATATTATATGAAGGCCCTACACAATAACATAGCAACATGGGTTAAAAGATCCCAAAAGAACAAGTTGTTAGAGGCTTTTGAGGAGGCAAGTCAAATTGAGAAAGATATATTGATCTTAAAATATAATCTTAGTAGTGAAGATAAAACAATTTCATCTTCTAAGAAGAAAATAGAAATTCTTACTAGGCCTCCTAAAACAAAAAATCAACAAGAAACTTTAGATTTAGAGAGCTTGCAGAAAGATTTCCAGAAATTGTCCAATCAATTCGTTGACTTGAAAATATCAGCAGAGGAGGCATCTACAATTAAATGAAGTTTCAAACCTCCTTTTAGAAATTCTTTCCCTCCAAATCGGCCAAACCCGACCATAGAAGGTCTAAATTTCGAAAATTTACACTATGCTTTGTAAACGATATTAGAAGAACATGATAATTATGTTTTTGTTCCTCCTAAAAATTCTGATGATATAGTTGAGGAAGAGGTACTAGAAGAGGAGGACTCATCTCCTCCTATTTTCGGGCACTTGTCGGACAATATTTTTCAAGCAAATTTCGAAATTGTTCATCCCTACAACACTAGAAGCAAAACTCAAAACAAGCCCACACCTGAAACAAGTAAAAATGTGTTTCCTAGAAAAAAAAAGAAAACTGAAACTAGACAAAACTTAGCTACCCCAGTTTTAGAGTATGATTTAATCGAAGATCTGAAAAAATTAAGGGCAAATATTTTTGTTTTTGAACTGCTGAAATTTCGTCTTATTTTGCAGAAAATGCTTCAAAGCATTGTTGAAAACATTAAAAAGAATGATGTAAGAAGAAAAAAATCAGCAGAAATTGAGTCAAACGCAGCTAAAAATGTCCCAACTAAAAAGACATCTGAACATCAAGACAAAAGGGACTTAGCAGAAAAAACTGTAGCAAACCTAGATCAAACTGTTTCAGGGACAACAATAAAAAAATCAATAGAATTATGTTGTTTCTTCACGAAAAAATGTCCCCCCATTTTTATTGACTTTTGAGATTTTTAATAGGAATGTACATAATTGTATGGTTGACTTCAGTGCATCATCAAACATGATGCCTCTATCTGTATGCCAGAAAATTAATGTAGAAGTAAAACCTTCTAATCTTAAAATCATTCAGCTAGATCAAATGAATGTTAAAGTAATATGTGAGATTAAGAATGTGTTGATTAGATTATCATCCCATCCTAAATTTCATCAAGTAATTGATATCATCGTTGTTGATATTCTTGAACTTTATGGTCTGTTTTTAAGTAGAGATTGGTCCTAATATCTGCATGGTTATTTTGCTACAGATGGGCCTCACTTGTGGCTGCCTAAAAATGGACAACCCAGTAAAATCAGAATAAATAGAGAACGTTACCTTAAGCATACCATGACATATCTGAACGATCCAAATGAGCCTTTCGTTACCTCCGCAAATTCGATTGAAATGTATGGAATGAATACCTTTTTTTGTAACTTCATGACTGAAATTTCCTCTATTACTAATCCAGAACAATAGTATTAAGTTACAACTTATGCTCAGGCACCAGCTTTACCGAATATGCCAAGTACTGTTAATGATGCACAAATCGCGTCCCTATATTTCGATGGATCCAAATCCCAAGAAGGAGCAAGTGTTGGCTACGTGCTCATCAACCTACAAGTAATAACACTTTTATTGCTTGTTGATTAGAGTTTGAATGTACTAACAACACAACCGAGTAAGAAGCGCTTTTGCAAAGAATTAGGAAAGCACTGGATATGGACATGCAAAATTTGATAGTATTCGGTGATTGAGAAACCGTGGTCAAGCAGGTAAGAAACACAATACATTATTTGTCACCGCATCTGAAGAGTTACCTAACCAAGGTATGGAGTTCAATGCATAAATTTCTATCATTTAATATAAATTCCATTCCTAGGATGAGTAATTTAGAAGTTGATTTACTAGCCAATGTTGCTTCTAAATTGTTGCCCGCTGAAGGTTTTTCTCCTCATGCGTTTTTGATCGAATTGTTGTTCAAGCCATTGATTCCAGATAACATAACAAATTGGAGAGTATTCGATGATGAGTAGTAGATCATTAACTTCCTGCATATGGAAGACACCTTCCAGGATGCAGTCATTGATGAAGGCACTCATGACGGCAATTTCTGAGACTTTACGATAATATCTGATCCTCAATCTCCTGAATCAACATCCGAGTTGGTAAACTCTATCCCCAGATCTATTGCGAGATTAGAGAAATTTTATGACTTGCATGACAAGTTTAGAGGGGTAGCCAATTGCAAAACTAACAGTTCCTCTTTGATCTATGAAACTGTCAACTTAGGAACAAGAGATAATCCTTAAAACATTAATCTGGGAAAGGGATGTTCCGAGCAAGAAAGACCCATTTTCATAAAATTATTTAAATATGTATTTTCTTGGACGTACGATGACCTAAAAATTTTTGATCCAAACACCATACAACATGTAATCCCTATAAAACCCCAGACGCATCCTTTTGAACAGAAATTGAGGAAAACACATCCTAAATTAAAACTTATCATTAAAAAGGAACTAAATAAATTACTCACTGCAAAGATAATTTTTCCATTTAGGCATACCCAATGGGTGTCTAATTTAGTCCCTGCAAGGAAGAAAAGTGGTGAAATTCAACTTTGCGTCGATTTTCGAAACCTAAACCAAGCGTCTGATAAAGACAACTACCATGTTCCTCCAATGGAACAAATTCTACAACATGTGTCTGGTTCCGAAAGACTATCTTTGTTAGATTTTTTTTTGGCATACAACCAGGTCCTAATGTCTCCTTCAGACCAGCTTAAAACCACCTTTCATCCCCCACGGGGAACTTACGCCTACAAGAAAATTCCTTTTAGACTGATAAATGTTGGTGCCACTTTCTAGAGAGCAATGGATATTGATTTATGTGGCCTCATTAACTAGTCAGTTGTGGTCTATCTTGATGATGTCACTGTCTTTTCAAAAAACAAGAAAGAACACTTACCTCACCTTAGGGTTGTCTTAGAACGATACCGCAAGTTTGGAATATCTCTCAACCCTAAGAAATCGGTCTTTGTAGTAGAGTAGGGTAAACTTCTTGGTTTTATAGTGTCTAAGGATTGAATGATTATTGATCTTGAAAGAACCCAATCCATTGCTAAACTTCCCCATCCTTCTTCCAAAAGGCCATGCAATCCTTTTTGGGTAAGATTAACTTTATTAGAATATTTGTCCCGATTTTCTCAGAAATGGTTTGACCTTTACAAAATTTAATTAAAAAGGATGTTTTGTATCGATGGGGACCACAAGAAAGTCATGCTTTTGATTCAATTAGAAAATCTATAATAGAAGCCCCTTCCCTTATGAGTCCTGATTTTTCTCAGGATTTCACTCTTTACACTTTTGCATCTGATAGATCCTATGTTGTTGTGCTTACACAGAAAAACACTGAAAGCAATGATATACCCATTTCCTTCATGACCTATGCTTTTAAAGGAGGAGAACTTAATTACCCAGTAGTAGATCAACAAGCCTATGTTGTTTTTAAAGCAATGAAAAACTTCCAGTCATACCTGTTGAAATCCATAACCAAAGTGGTCAGTCCTTAAATTGTTGTAAGAAACCTATTAATACAAAAAGAGATGGGTGAGAAAAGGGCAAATTGGATGACATCAGTACAGGAATATGACCTTGTAATAACCCCTTCCCAAATTGTTAGAGGTCAAGGCCTATGTAAACTAGTGGTTGATTCAGTTGAGGAACAAGAAAGTAAAATAAACACATCAACTATAAATCAACATAACAGAAAACAGATTAGTTGTGCAGAAGCTACACCCAATTCTTGTTATTAGAACATTAGATTCTATTTAACGCATGGATCTGCTCCCCGTAATCTTGATCCCAAAAATAGAAGAGCACTTCGGCTTAAATCTACATCTTTCTAGATAATCAATGATATATTATTTCGAAAGAACTTTGATGGTCTTTTTCTGTGTTGGTTAAAAAAGGAGGAGTCTGAAAGAGTGATGGCTGAAATTCATGCTAGTCAAGTCGATGGTCACTTTGGTGGAGATACCACTTCCCACAAATTGCTAAGGGATGGATACTATTGGCCTACCTTGTTTAAAGATGCCCATACGATGTCCCGCAAATGTGTAATCTGCCAAAAGGATGAAGGACGGGTGAAAAAGGCAGCTTTTCCTTTGCAACCTGTTACTGTAGACACACTTTTTCAGCAATCGGGTCTGGACATCATAAGACCAATCAATCCCCCCTATTTGCAAAAACACTAGTACATCCTCACAGCAACAGAAATTTTTACAAGATGGTATGAAGTTGTACCTTTAAAATTGGTCAACACCAATCAGGTAGTGTCTTTTCTGAACTCCCATATCATCACTCGATTCAGGATTCCTGAATGTTTGGTTTTTGATAACGCCTCTTATTTTTCATCCCTTGATATGAATGTTTTCTCTCTGGAAAAAGGTATTAAACTAAAGTATTCTTCCAGCTACTACCCTCAAGGGAATGGTCTAGCATAATCGAAAAATAAGAATTTAATCAAGGTTATTAAAAGGACAGTTTCAGAAAACCACAAGAATTGGCACAATGCACTGTATAATGCACTTTGGGCTGATAGGGTAACTCTAAAATATTTTTTTGGTAATTCCCCTTTCTTCCTCATCTACAGAAGAGAAGCCATCCTTCCCCCACATGCCTTACTTCCTTCTCTGCAATTATCGCAGAAATTTCAAGAAGAAGAGTGTCCTCTAGAAAACTGGATAAATGTTTTATTAAAACTAGAGGAGGTGAGAACACAAGAAAAACAAAAACTTGAACAACACCAGCAAATTGTAAAGAGTTGGCTTGATGCAAATTCATCTTCTGATAGGAATTTTGATGTTGTAAATTTGGTTCTCAAGTAGGACAAAGCACATGAGGGTAAGGGGGAACATAGCAAGTTCCAAAACCTGTGGCTGGGACCATTTGTAATTTCTGAAAAAATGGGTCCTATCTCTTTTCGTCTGCATAATTTGGAGGGATAGCCAGACACTTTCCCATTTTGAATATAACCTTTTTTGCTTCTTTTGACAGCCTAGGGCACTCTTTCTTGAACAACAAAAAATAGATATGTGCAATGAAATTGTCACAGATAAGGGTATAGGATTTTTTGTACCTATTATCCCCAAAAATGTTGAAGTATGCATGGATCGGGAGCTCTGAGAAGTGCCAGTTCAAGTTCATTCCAAAGAAAATGTTCCTGGAATAGATGATGTCTAACAGATATGAGGCCATGTAGAAGGAGGGGGTTTCCCCCTATTTTTGCATCTAGGATTGTCTTACGCAAGTGCTCAGCTGCTTGGAGATGATGGCACCGCAATCGAAACCCGTACCTGAAATGGCTACCGTATAAGCTAGGGGCATCCAAGCCTATGAAATCTGGGAGAAATACTTCTCTCCATGTAACCTGTGGAGAAGAGCCATCAAGTATATGTATGGTTCCCTTATATTGGTTGTTGGGTACCAGCCGACAGGCCGGTTCGTGAATATTTTGTCTTCCCCCCATCATGATGCCATGATTTTGCTAGTATCGTGTGATGCATAAAAAATCAGAACGAAATAGGTGCTCAACATTTCTTCCGACTCCCTGAGCTTGTAGTAACTCTCAACCTCTGATGGTAAGAAAAACCTGACACATCCACCATTATCATCATTGATTAAACATTTATGCACGTCGATGTGGTCAATGAGCCACTTTAGGAGCTCGATGCAAGGAAAAACTAGAGTTCATCTTTCCACCATGTGTAAATAATCCCTACAGATGTTTGGGAGGACATCATCATCGAGTCTCCTTGTATCAGGATCGTTGTGTGGGGTGTACTCGAGGGGTTCTTCTTTCTTGATTTTCTTAAATAATTCTTCCCATCGAGGAAATGTTGCTTTGGCTCCAATGTTTGCCTTTGTGTCTCCGAAGGCCAGAGGTTGGAAGAAGGCCTTCTTGGAAGTTGTCTTGGTGATAGGCACTAGTTTTGGGGAGAATTCTAATTGTCTCGCAAATACTAGGGAGGAGCCCTCTTCTGCTTCTGGTTCATGCAACTTTGGCGCTCTTGGTGATTTCCTGGTGGAGGGTTTCTTCGGAGGCATTGTTCCTACAATTAAAATAGATTTTAAACATGTATACAGAGAAGTGTTTGGTTGTGAACTCATAAACTGAAGCGTAACACACCACAAGTGGATACATACTTGTAATACTTTCTAAGAAAGTTGTTTAATTCTTACTAAACTTTGGACAACTTATCCGGATTGTTGGCACTACTCTTTTGTTTGTTCTGAAATATTTGCCACACAGAATAAGATCATGCATAATGGCTTCGACATCGTATAACTGGAGAGAATCTATCTGTTGTATCAACCAATTAATACGACTAATAAAAGCAATTAAAAATTAATCTATCATCTATTCTCCGCAATTAAATCCTAACTGGTTGACGACAAAGGCGCAGAGGCAAATGCATTGTATCGACAGGTTAAAATGGATTCATTTGGTTCGCACACGGATTAGAAACTAATGCGCGATCCGTGATTTTATAAACACCTTAAATGCGTCATACCTAGAGAATCTGAGGGTTAGAACGTCTTATCATGTTGTGTCTTTCCATCTTGGAGGTCGGAGATCGACACTTTTTAAAAGTAAAATTTAATGTGTGTTTTATTTTGTAATTATCCGATGCCGAAATCGTGTCGGGTGTCGGAAATTGGCGATATCGATTTTCTCTTTGCACGATGATTACCTTTTCATTTTCCTGCCAAATCCGAACAGGTCGGTCTTCGATACCTCTGCCAAAGTTCAATCGTAAAAAATAAAGACTTTCAATTGCCGACGTAGATGAAGATCGATGTTCGGCTATTTTAAACTTCTCAAAACAATTTTCAACACCTTTAAAGTTTACCGATTCCAAAATCCTAAGCGCGTCGAGGAAATATTTAGTGTGCCAATTCCCTAAGTACCTTATTAATGACCCTTTAACGATTAAGATGATTCTTTGTTGTATGTTCAGGCAATCTTTAGAAAATTCAAACATGAACATAAAAAATAAGAGAAAGTATCAGTTTCATACTGATGACAAAACAGATAGTGTAAAGGAACAAGTGGCACCCAAAAGTAAAAAATGAACATAGACTTTTAGGGTGTGTTAAGTGCTAAAAAAATGGAGATTCACTGGGTGAAAGAAGAATCTTTGTTCCTCCTTTGTTTCATTTGACCCTGACTCGTGACTCGATTTTTTTTTTTTTGTTTTTTACCAGAAGTATTGTTTTAGGGCTTGGCCATTTACTGGGAGGGCATCAATTTCTCCCCTCAGACTCTGTAATCGATAAGTGCCTGCCCCAATCTTCTCATCTACCTGGAAAGGTCCAAGCCATAGACTCTAAAACTTAGAATGTTTCCCTTTAGGTTCATTTTCTCTGTCCCACTTCAGGACTAAGTCTCCTACTTCAAAATTATTTTCTTTAGCCTTATGCTTATCGAACCATATTTTCACGATTTGTTGGTGAGATAGGAATTTTGACTTATCGTTTTCTCTCTCTTCTTCCAACATGAGCAAAGTGTTAATCCTTCGCTGCATGGCCGATGCGGGTTCTTCATTGGAATCTTGGGCTAGCTGAAGAGACGGGAGATAGAGTCCATTTGGGAGGATGGCTTCTTTCCCATAGACCAAAAAGTATGGGGAATTTCCTATGGCTTCCTTAGGTGTGACCCTATAGGCCCATAGAGCATTATAGAGTAGATTATGCCAATTTCTTTGGTTATCTGTGACCGTCTTCTTTAATATCCTTACTAGGTTTTTATTGGTCGATTCAGCCACACCATTTCCATGGGGATAGTAATTTGCAGAGTACTTGATCATGATTCCTTTGTCCAGAGAAAACTCTGTCAATAGGGTTGAAGAAAAGTAAGATGCGTTATCGAAGACCAGAATAGGAGGGACACCAAATCTCGTGACCAACTGCTGCTCTATGAATTGGATATTGACCTTCTTGTTCACATGAGTCATAGGAATGGCCTCTGTCCATCTCGTGAAATAGTCAGTGGTAGTAAGAATGTACTTGTGCAGTTTCGAGGAGCTAGGTGTGATTTCTCCTATGATATCCAACCCCCACTGCTCGAAAGGCCGAGAGACAATAATAGGTTGGAGTGGGACCGCCGCTCTTTTCTCCTTTCCAATGCTCATTTGAAAAGTCTTATAGTTTCTAGCGTAAGTATAATCGTCTTTGAACAAGGTGGGCCAATAATAGCTGACTCTCAGAATCTTATGAGCGGTAGTGTTTCCTACAAAATGTCCCTCGGCAGGGCCATCATGGAGTTCATTCAAGACTTTGTCTACGTCTCCTCATTCAAGACATCTTAATAGTACCCCATCTTAATTGATATAGAAGAGCATTGAATTTGTAAGACGATATTGCACAGATTTTAATCTCAAGGCTCTCCTTTCTCTAGGATTGAGGTTTTTAGGAAAAGATCTGTGATGTAGAAGATATGTTAAATATTTATACCAAGAATCTTGTCCTGGGGAGATGTATGCTACTTCACCACACCATAGTTCCATCTCATTCTCCCATCCAAGGTCTTTATTTACTTGATCTTGGGCCTCGGCTGCAAGCTTACACAACCCCTACCCTTTTACTAGTTTTGCAGGCTTTATATCTAGATCAAATTCCTGGATTACCTCCATCCAGTTCCCTCTTCATTCCCCCATTTCTTTTTGGGTAAACAAGGATCAAACTGCAGAGTGTGGCATGATTACTTTAGTGTGATTCTTGAGGATGTAAGACCAAAAATGTTTTACCACCTTATAAATCGCGTATGCTTGTTTCTCGACAGCAGGATAATTGAGCTCAACTCCTTGAATATTAGTACTCATAAATTACATCGGGGATTCATTGTTTTCGTCATCCTTCTGAGTCAAGACTACAACTAGCGATTGATCGGAGGTGAAAGTATAAAGGAAAAAGTCTCTATTGAAATCGGGGCTTAGCAACACTAGGGCCTGAGAAATGGCAGCCTTGATATTGTTGAAGGCATCCTTCCGCTCATCATCCCACTTGAATTTGACATCTTTGCAAATCATCTTTTGTAAGGGTTTGATGATTTCTGCGAATTTGGGCATGAACTTCCTTACAAAATTGATTTGCCCGAAAAAGGACTACATATCTTTCTTGTTATGGGGTAAGGGAAGTTGAGCTATGGCTTTAATCCTTTCTGGGTCTATGAGAATCCCTGCTTGAGATATAATGTGACCTAACAACTTACCTTCCTCAACACTGAAGACAATTTTCTTAGGGTTTAAGGATATACTGTATTTCCTACACCTCTCGAAAATCTGAGTTAAGTGTTGGATGTGCTCTGCTTTGTTCTTCAAATACATTGTTACGTCATTGAGATACACAACGATGCATTTATTGATTAGTCCCTGGAAAGCCACGTCCATGGATCTTTGGAAGGTTTCTCCTGTATTAATTAACCCGAAAGGCATGCACTTATAAGCAAAGGCTCCCCATTTGGTTCGGAAAGTGGTTTTAAAATGATCTTCCTATGAAACGAGGACTTGGTTATAACCTAAGAAACCGTTCAGTAGAGAGAATATATCAGATCCAGACACAGTCTGCAAGAGTTGCTCCATCGACGGCACTGGGTAATTGTCTTTTTATGAAGCTCTGTTGAGATTCCTAAAGTCTATGCAAAGGCGGATCTCTCCTGACTTCTTCCTCACTGGGACAAGGTTAGCTACCCAAGTGGAATTCCTAACCTAAAAAATGATCTTGGCATCTAAAAGCTTCTTTAAATATTGATACATAAGAGGTTCTAGGGATGGGTGATACTTTTAGAGCTTATGTTGGAAAGGTTTTAATTCTGGTTTCAAAGGGATGGTGTGTTGAATGATGCGGGTATCATACGTTTTCAAATCCTTATAGGACCAGATGAAGACTTCTTGGTATTGTCTGAATTATTTGAGGTAAGATTTCCTCTCTTCTCTAGACATAGTCTTGCCCAGATTCAAATTCTTTAGACTCTCTGGGGACCCAAGATTTATAGTTTCATGCAGGGGATAAGAGCTACCAGTCTTTGCATTTTTGGGTCCCTTAAATCGCTCCTTGAGATAAAAAAGATTCTCTAGATTAGCTATCCCTTTTGGGATCGTGTGACCCTTTGATTTATCTATAGGTCATCCCTTCTGAGGATCGATTTCTGTGGACAACTCCTGGAATTCTTCATTGTTAATAGCGATATCTTTGAAATTGTCTTGGTTAGTCAAGAAGTTTATGATTTGTTCATCTCCTTCGAAGACTTTCCAATTGGAAATGTTATTAGGTACTGACAGTTTGTAGAGTAGTTCCACAGTGAATTGAGAGGCTTCACAATATTCTAAAGGCGACAACCTGGAGGCGGATGTGACCAAGGAATCAACAAGAATATTCTTTGTCATGGGGACCGTAGTGATAATAAAGGCCTCAAAATGTTCTATCAACCTATACACCTCTTGCTGATAGTTATTCAAATGAGGAGAATTGCAATGTATAGTATTTATTACTTGTCTAACGATGATTTTGGAGTCCCTGAAAACTTTCAATCCCTTAATATCCAAATCTATGGCTTTCCTTAATCCTTGTACTAGAGCTTCATATTTGGCAGTGTTGTTGGTACATTCAAATTCTAGCCTACATGACAAGAAATGATGTTTACAAATAGGATTCATGAGGATGCATCCCACTCTAGACCCTTCTTGAGATTTAGATCCATCAAAATAGAGGGTCCAAATTTGTGAACGGGAATCACTATTTTCATTTCCCTTATTAGTTTCTCGTTCCCTGATCTCTTGTTCCATCAGCTCTAGTGCTGCATTTTGGCAGAAAAGGGTGTCTTCTGTCGATATCAGCGATTTCTCTTGGAAAATCAATCCAGAATTTTGGGTAAGAGGAACATCAGATAAGAGGGGAGTGAAGTTTCCAAAGTAGGATTCACAGGAATAATTGCCCAATATGGGGAAATCTATTGACAAGGGTTCATTAGGGGTTTCTAAATCAGTGACTGTATGTTTCATATATCTCTCCCTATTGATTTTGATCATGTTCTTGTATCCCTTCAATGGGAACCAAAGGTGTTCCTAGTACGTACTAAAGTAACTGTTTATCTTTTCAGACCAATCTCGGCTTAGTAATAGCCCATATGCCTCTGGGATATCTATTACAATAATGTTGATCACTTGCACAAATGTGGGGTGTGTCGATATCTTGATCATCATGTCTTTGAGTTCTCCTATGACCTTGACTTGGGTCCTATCCATTTGTATGACATGTTTATCAGTCTTGAGAGGAATGACATTCAATTTATTGCAAACAGATAAGGGCATGACATTGGAGGATTCTCTAGAATCTACTAAACAGTTGTGGATGTTTCTATTGAAGATTTTAAACATTAAGAGGAATGGAGGGACAAAAGGTTTTTATTTTCTATCTCCCCAACAGGCATTCACAGTTGGTTTTCCCATCAGACCTGTGTGAGTCAAAAAAAAATCTGGGCCATTTCCCATTGTCGAGTTTTCCTTAGAGTTCAAGGCTCGTAACAAGAAATCCTTCTGCTGAGGGATCCTGCATATATCCATAACTAAAATATTGGCCTTTAGCTTCTTCAAATCTTTGACCATGTTGTAATATAGTTTGGGAAACTCTTGGGTATGAATTCTTATAGGCTTTTTACCGAGAGTGAAAGATGTTTTCGGGTGCTCAGGATTTAACTTTGTGAATCTTGGGTGGCGTCAATATCTTTTGAGTCAGGCGGACCTTACTATGGGTATGTATCGCCGAAACTTCCATGGGTTGTTCCTGAGACTCAAAAATATCGTCGGAAGGCATGATCAAGTCAGGATCCCATATCAACATGGCTGAGTCTCATGGTGGGTCAACTTCTTCTTGGTCTTCCATATTCATAACTGAATTGCTTGGTTGTTTGGCTAGGGAGACTTCATCTAGAAATCGATTGGCCATCAAATTCATGGCATGGACCCATTGAGGATAGTATCTTTCAGAGTGGTTCTCTTGATGATACATACAGAAAGAATTAGACACAACATTCCCTAGATTGATATTTAAGTTAGCAGAGGGGGTTGAATTGCCTTGAAAAGCAAGTTTCTTTTAAAGAAAGGCTTGTAGGGCCTTTGGACTTGGTTTCCCTCCCTTGCATTTCTCTTCATGTCTATAATTTCATTTTATAATTTCTTAACCATGCGTTATAGATATTCTATATCACCATTACCTTTGTTGAGAGTCTGCTCAACCAGTTTTCCCAGAGGCCTAGTCAAAAGAAGTCCTCTCCTGGGAGGGTGCTAGGTTTCTTTCTTTACTAGAGAGGCCTGGCCTTCTTTACATCCTTTCATCCGGAATTCTATCATTTTGGCCTCTTCAAAATTTTCTGCCAGGGTTTTCTTAGTGGCTCTTTTTACAAACATAGAAATAGAAGTCGGGAGCACATTGGCATAAACCTCGATTTGTAACTCTTAAGTTGGTTTCACCACAGGCTGGAATTTGTTTAAGATGGTCATGAATCTTTGATTGAAATATTTGACCCTTTCTTTTGGACTCATGGTGGCTGCGAACAACTCAGCCATTAAGGCCCCCGTGGTGGTTTCTTTTGCAAACTTATCTAGAAAGTCTTTCTGGAACTTGGTCTAGCTGGTTATCGATCCTACTGGCAAGTTGAAATACCACGTGGAAGATGAATTTTCAAACGTGTAGGGTAAGATTCTACAGACTACATCTTCATGTTGAACATTCATAAGTCTGATCGAGAGTATGAAATTCTTTATGTGATCTTCAGGTAATCCTAAAGTTTCGTGGTCGTACTTAGGAAGTAGTTTCTCCAAATGTCGGGGAATATTATGTACTCGTCTAGGGACGACCACGTCGTCTCCGGACAACCAAGGTTGATTGTTCTGAAGAAAGATTTCCCTTTCTTCCTCATGGTTATTATTATCCTCCATATCTTCGGAGTCCAAGTCGAACTCTTCTTCTTTCAAAAAGTCATTTGGCTCAGAGACGTGGACAACTAGTGTTTTAGGTATCAGATCGAGAGGTTCTTGGATTTCGGTAATCGTGAAATATATTAAGTCTTCTACGGAGTTTATGAAAACATCGTCAAGAGTGCTGACCACTGGTCTTATTTGTTGTTTTCTTTGAGGGAGGATGGGAGCTAAGGACAACGCATCGATCTGTCGGGTGTTCGCTCTACTGATTCTCCTGAATTGATTCACTTCCTTGTGAGGAAGGGCGTAAGGTATTTCAGGGTGAAAAGGTTCTTCCTCAGGTTGGGGTGAGTTATCTGTTTCGGGAATACTCAACATGTGTGAGTTGTCTTATGACGAAATAGACATGCATGTGGGTTTTTACGAATCTGTAGTCTGTTTGAAATGATAGGTAAAATATATATTCAACCATTCATTCTTAGGCCCTCCTTCTAGTGCCAATTCTGTTGATGGGACCTAAATCCCTTGAATGAACAGTAGGAACCAAACCTGCCACCAAGGCCCAATTAGACTTTGTAGTGTTTAAAATGGAATGGTTCTATAGATATTATGATCCAACCAATTTATCGATGGGCTTTGTGTTTCTTTGTGAAGGCTCTTCCTTCAGTTAGGACTATTCTCTTCTGTATTTTCTCTTGGGTGGGGCTGATATGAGAGATGCAAGCCAACATAAACCAACTTGACAATTAAAAGGATCAAGTTTTAACTAATCAGGAAGAGGTTAATCTTGGGATAGCTCGTTGATCAACATGCAAAAAATTACTCTATACCACAGGCCTAGTACTAATACATTAACCATGCGAGAATTCAATCATTGTATGAGAAACTAACTATGAGAAAGAAAACACATATGTAACAAGATAATGACAAGAAAAATAATTCATCTACCATAACTATTCATTACATAATAACAGAACAATTTATCTTCATCATTAAAGAAAAGAACATCAAGATGTTGCACCAGATAACTTGATAATAGAATTAATTTCTCTTACTCATTAATGCATCATTCATGAAACAACATAGGAAGTAGTTCTTCTCCAAGTCCAATCACATGCATCTGATGAAAATAGTTTGTCTTTGGTCCAGAAGGACTTCTCAATTCATAGTAGTCTCAAAATAATTCTTAACAACCAAAAAGAAAGAGTTCTTACAACAACCATCGACCTTTTGCTAATTGGTCACTGTCTTTATTTATAATATAGAGTTCTAACCAAAACTAACGGCTAATTGCAGTTTAAACAAAACAAAAATCATCACGTGGCGTTATCTTCTAACAGATTCTTTAACAGTTGTCCCGAGATGCTTCTTGGAAAGGATGACTGTTCTCGTATTCAGTCTAGTTGAAAAACATTTTTTCACAAGTTTGGGCCCATGGAAATCTATGTTGTTCCATCGAGGTCACGTATATTCCTGTAATGTCTACTGCATGTGCCCGGTACTTTGCTAATCTGAAGTTCATCTATTGTAGCATGGTCCTGGCTCTGATTGGATGTTCTGCGAACTATCGCACTGGCCCTGGCTTTGCATCAGATATTTTTGAGAACTCTTCGGTCCATAGCATATCATGTTTGGAATGTAGTTTGACCACGTCACTCAGATCAATGAAATTATCGGGGGTGTCGAACTCGGGGAGCCCGACATCCTTCATTATTTTGTTAGTTTTATCCCAGTTCTTATTACACTTGGTCCATTTTTCTTGGAACTCTTGATGTGGGTCCCGAGACATCTTGGCCCAGTACTCAGCTGATCGCTTCATGCGATTCAGACTACTTTTTCCTATCACCTAAATGCCATGTTTTTCCTCATTTCGGCCTTGCTGGATTGCCTCAATGTACTCGAGTCTTTCCACCACTTGTGGCGCGCTTTCATACCATCGCTCCATCTCCTTGCAAGTTGCAAGTGCCATGAGAGTGTCTTCCTAGAACTCAGCTATGTTTTCAGTTAACATGTGTCTCTCCTTCTTGAACTCATTGTAAACTCCTATGAACTCACCTTTCAGGTACACAGGGGTCTACGTGGCACCTTTGTAGTATTTGGCAAGATGGCACAAGTGTTCGAGCTCCTTTAGGGTGGTGGTTAGTTCCTTTTCATCTCTCCTGGCTCTATCCAAGGTGGCATATGAGAGGGATTTTCCTATGTCAATCAGTTCAGACGTCTGGGTGTCTGTTGTGTTGATCAAGTTCTCCTTTGTAGTAACTAGGATGGAGTAATCCAACAAGATCCTTCTTTTATTCTCAGTCCTGTGAACAATGGCCTTTCTCTTCTAATCGTAGGAGATGGCATAGATATCTTCTACCTCATCTACTAGCTCTGGTATCTGTTGATCACCCCATGTTATTTTGTTTCCCAAACTACTTGTTATAACCCTAAATTGCCCCATACATGCTTACCTGGCATCAGGCCATCTCAAATCCCTTCTTGACCAAAGCACTACTGAACAACTCTTTAAAAAACCTCTTTTATAAGGGCCCGCACGCCCTACTCCATTATTGCATGCATGTACACGCTAGCTGACCTAAAACAACCCGCATGGACTGATAAAAGCATGAAAAAAGGAAAGTTGTCGACGGAACACACAACTTTGGGTGAGTTAATTGAAACTCTCGACCATGCATGGCCGAGGGTTCACCCAAATACCTAGCTCCTTCTAGCCTATAAAAGAAGGGGTAGGGGTCCCATTTGAAAGAGGAAAAAGATAGCAAATAAACTATACCCAATTGCATATTCCCTTTATCCATCCTTGTGCCAGAAGAGACACAAAGCAAAGAAGTTGGAGGACAGTTGAAGAGGAGCCCAGGATCAGGTTCGTGGAGCAGTAGTTGGTCTCAACATTTGTAAGTTTATTCATTCAAAGTAATAAAGAAATACTTTTTTCATCCCACTTTACGAGTTCTTCATAGTATAGTAAATATATGTTTGAATCTCTAACCCATTAGTCTGTAGGTAAAATGCATGTGTAGTTTGTTGCTTGTTTTGTATGCATGTCAGCTTTGAAAGGAGGACTGCTAACAAGTGATCAAGCGAGAGGAAGGATCGACATCGAACATCTGGAACAAGGTATGTTGTTCTAACCATGTGTTTGCCAAAAATAAATGGGGTTTAAGTCTAGGAACGAAGGTAGAAAGTAGATTTTCTTTTGGTCATATCTGCATGCATAAGATAACCCTATTTTCTAGTCCGTAAGGGGATTTCCCTCACAAAACTATTGGTGGTGTATATTTGTTCAAGATTGGACTCTTGAAATTCCTTGTTGTATCTTTCGGGTCCGAATCCTACTTGTCGCTCGTTGGGGATTTGAGTATTAGGTAGAATGGAGATGTCGGGTACAGACTCATTACTTACTTGCTCGTCAGCCACTGAGCTATTGATTTCCTTTTGTGGAGATCCTTTCTTTGTCTCCTCTGGTTCAGGCTCACCATTCGGATCCGTTTCAACTTCTAATTCATTGGGTCCTTTTGTGGTGAGGATGATTTCGACTTCTATTTCTTTTTGTGAGACCTCCTTGTCTTGAAACTTGGGCTCAGGGGAAGAGGTTTTCTCGGGCTCAGGGGAAGAGGTTTTCTCAGGACCTCCTTCCTCTTGGACATGCACTGGGGTGCCATGAGATGGATCAGGACTCTCATCGTCACTATATATATGTATAATCTTGCTCAGGGGGTTAGTCACTTGGGTTTCTATCGAAACCCAGCCTATCTCTGGTTGAGTTGTCCCTCCTTCTGAGGAATGGACTAGGGATGTTGAGGATTAAGGATTACCTAACCTATTTGTGTTCTCAAGATTCATGGGATCGGGGCCACTTGAATATATCGAGGTGCTTCAAATAGTAGTTGAAATTGCAAGTCTTATGATAAGGTACGGATCATCCTGCATCCGCTTCATTAGCAGTTGGCCTTGTTGGTATAAAAGTGAACCCATCTCTTGTGCAGCTTGAACTTCAGGGAAATCCCTGATTTGTACTAGGGATTCCTGATAAACTTTCGCCACCTTTATGCCTTCTTCGGGATCGCCTATTCCTTTGTCAGGTTCAGATGCTACAGTTCCTTCCCGAGCCCTAAGAATTTCTTGAGCTATCTGCTCCAAAGACGTCGCTTGTTCTTCCCAACTCATGGATTTGAATCTGGTCGCTCGAGGATCGACTCTTCTTGACACCACTTCATCCCAATCTTGAGTGTTTTTAGTGAATATTTCATCTTCGAACCGATCATGGGCATAGGGCCAACAGGATGATACTTGCGATGCATATTGTAAGACCAGTCCCTTGGGATCAAGTTTGTGAAATCGGCTAGTTTGGAACCAAAATTCCAATTGACTTAGACCTTCTTGCTTAGCATGTGCAGTGTCTTTGACCATATAGAAGACAATATGAAACCCATATGGTATGAAATCCCACTACTTGTCCTTTACTAAGGTGGCATTGTATCCTTGCAAGATGGTCTGGTAGCAAATTTCTCCTAACACTAGTCTGTCAGGAACATATATGGGTAACAAATGGGGTGCCCATGTGGCTCCAAAAATCCTGATGTAGGTTTCATGCTCGTCTAAATACCAGTGACCCATTTTGGATATAACCTTTTTTGCTTCTTTTGACAGCCTAGGACACTCTTTCCTGAACAACAAAAAATAGATACGTTCAATACATTGGTCACATATAAGGGTATAGGATTTTTTGTACCTATTGTCCCAAAAAATGTTGAAGTAGACATGGACTGGGAGCTCCCAGGAGTGCCAGTTCAAGTTCATTCCAGACAAAAAGTTCCTAGCACAGATGATGTCTAACAAATACAAGGCCAAGTAGAAGGAGGGGGTTTCCCCCTCTTTTGGCGTCTGGGCTTGTCTTACGCAGGTGCCCAACTGCTTGGAGATAATGGCACCCCAATTGAAATTTGTGCCTGAAATGGCCACCGTATAAGCTAAGGGCATCTAAGCCTCTGAAAACCGGGAGCAATCCTTCTCCCCATGTAACCTGCAGAGAAGAGACATCAAGTATATGTATGGTTCCCTTAGATTGGCCATTGGGTACCATCCAACAGTCCAGTTCGTGAATTTTTTGTCTTCCCTCCACCATGACGCCATCATTTTGTTGGTATCATGTGATGCATAGAAACTTAGAATGAAATCGGTGCTCAACTTTTCTTCCGAATCCCTAATCTTGTAGTAAATCTCAGCCTCTGATGGCAAGAAAACACCGACGCATCCACCATTATCATCATTGATTAAAAATTTATGTGTGTCGGTGTTGTCAATGACCTACTTTAGGAGCTCTATGGAAGGAAACACCGGAGTTTGGCTTGCCACTATGTGTAAATAAGCCCTACTGATGTTTGGGAGGACATCATGATCGAGCCTCCTTGTATCAGGATTGTTGTGCGGGGTGTACTCGAGGGGTTCTTCTTTCTTGATTTTCTTAAATAATTCTTCCCATCAAGGAAATGTTGTTTTGGCTCTAATGTTTGCATTTGTGTCTCCAAAGTCCGGAGGTTGGATGAAGTCCTTCTTGGAAGTTGTCTTGATGATAGGCACTGCTTTTGGGGTGAATTCTAATTGTCTCACAACTGCTGGGGAGGAGCTCTCTCCTACTTCTGGTTCTTGCAGCTTTGGTGCTCTTGGTGATTTCCTAGTGGATGATTTCTTTGAAGGCATTGTCCCTACAATTAAAACAACTTTTAAACATGTATATAGAGAAATGTTGGGTTGTGAACTCATAAATTGAAGCATAAAACACCACAAGTGGATACATACCTGTAATTCCTGCTAAGAAAGTTGTCTAATGCTTACTCAACTTTGGACGACTTATCTGGATTGTTGTCCCTGCTCCTCTGTTTGTTCTGAAATATTTTTTGCGTAGAATAAGATCATGCATAACGGCTTCAACAACATATAACTAGAGAGACTCTATCCATCATATCAACCAGTTAATACGACTAATAAATGAAATTCAAAATGAAACTATTGTCGGTTCTCCGCAATTAAATCCTAATTGGTTGACGACAAAGGCACGTAGGTAGATGCATTGTATCGGCAAGTTAAACCAGATTCCTTTGATTCGCGCACGGATTAGAAACTAATGCCTGATCTGTGATTTTATTAACACCTTAAATGCATCATACCTAGTGAATCTGAGGGTTAGAACGTCTTATCACGTTATGTCTTTCCAACTTGGAGGTCGGGGATTGACACTTTTTAAAAGTAAAATTTAATGTGTGTTTTATTTTGTAATTCTTCGATGCCAAAATCGTGTCGGGTGTCGGTAATCAGCGATACCTCTTTTCTCTTTGCACGACACTTACCTTTTCATTTTTTTGTCGAAGCTGAACGAGTCAATATTCGATGATACCTCTGCCAAAGTTTAATCATAAAATATAAATACTTTCAACTGCCGACGCCGATGACGATCGGTGTTCATCTATTTTAAAATTTTCAAAACGATTTTCAACACCTTTAACGTTTACCGATGTCGAACTCCTAAGCATGTCGGGGAAAGATTTAGTGTTGATTCCCTAAGTAGATTATTAAGTACCCTTTAACGATCAAGATGATTCTTTGCTATATGTTCAGGCAGGCTTTAGAAAATTCAAACATGAACATAAAAAATAAGTGCAAGTATCAGTTTCATACTGACGACAAAACAGACAGTGTAAAGGATCAAGTGGTACCCAAAAGTAAAAAATGAACATAGAATTTTAGGGTGTTGAGTGCTCAACACATGGTTCATCATATATTTTTTGTTTTTCTTCTTTTCTGGATGTAGCATCTCTCTGATCTATGGATTCCTGAGGCAGTAGAGGATCTGTTGTCATCTTGCCCATCTTTCATGGTTCATCACTCAGAAATTTTATGTCTTCTTTCTCCTCATCACCACATAAATCCTTTGTCTAATAGGCAGTTTAAATTCCTTCATTATTCATGATACCTATGACTCCATAGCCCAACGGTCCCAACTAATTTGCAATTACTTATGTTATCTTTCCCTCTCCCTGCAATCTTACTAATCCACCTAGTCGAACCATTTTAATCCATTTACATTTTTTTATGGGTATTGGTCTTATCCTCTTGTATTCGGAAGGAAAATATCAATGCTAACAAAAAGTAAAAAGATTACTCCATACACACCTCAACAATATGGGGTTGCAGAAAGGACGAACAAGACATTGATGGAAAAATCAAGGAGCATGCTCAGTGCTATCGGGTTGGGACAAGAATTATAGGAAGAGGCAGTGGGTGTTTCATGTTAAATAGTAAATATATTTCCCTCATCAACATTGGTGGACAAAAATCCACATCAGGTATGGATTGGTAAGAAACCTTCTCTTTAACATCTTAGAGTGTTTGGTTGTGATTCTTATGTACATGTTCCAAAGGAAAATAGGAGTAAGTTGGATAATAAAGATAAAATGTGTATCTATATTGGTTATAAAGATGGTATGAAAGGTTATAATCTTTGAAACCCATAAACTAATAAGACGGTTTATAGTGAAGGACGTTGTTTTTAGAGAGGTTAAAGATGTTCCCAAACAAGAATTCCTGCCAAGACAAGAAGAACCTAATAAAATAGAGTTTGAGTTGGATGAAGAACAATATGAACCAACAGAAGAAGATGAATAAGAAGAAGAAGAACCTCATACTCCAATATTGAGGATATCAATGAGGGAAAGAAGGAAACCATAAAAGTATATTCCACGTTATTTTCATGCAAAAATTTCTTTATCTATTATTGATGATGATCCCGGATGTTTCAGGGAAGTAGTGGATTCATAGGATAGTAAACTCTGGAAGAAGGCCATGGTTGAAGAGATGGATGCCTTGGATAAGAATGAGGCATGGGATCTAGTTGAGTTTCCAACTAGAAGAAAGGCCATTGGAAACAAATGGGTCTTTAAGAAGAAGTTGAATGCAGAAGAAAAAGTGGAGAAATACAAAGATCGGTTAGTAGAAAAAGGTTATTCCTAGGTAGAGGAAATTGACTTTGGTTAAAGTTTTTCTCCTATTGCCAAGTTAACTTCTATTATATTTATTTTATCTGTTGTTGTTTCTTTTGATTTTTAAGTAGAAAAAATGAATGTGAAGACAACATTCCTACATGGGGATCTGGAAGAAGAAATCTACATGAAACAACTAGAAGGCTTTGCAGTGAATGGAAAGAAAGAGTTGATATGTAATCTAAGGAAGTCACTATATGGTTTGAAACAATCACCTAGGATGTGGTACCAAAATTTTGACACATACATCCTTGGACTTGGATTTGTGAGAATCAAGGTTGATCACTGTGTATATTCCAAACAGATTGGTAATCACTTCATTTATGTAGTGTTGTATGTCGATGACATGTTGCTGGTAGGAAAAAAAATGGATGTAATCAAGGATGCGAATTCATATCTATCCTCCAAATTTGAAATGAAGGATCTTGAGTCTTCTAACTTCATTATGGGAATGGATATTAAAAGAGAGTGTGCAAATAGGAAACTCTGGTTGAATAAGAGAAAATATGTTGAGACAATATTACATAGGTTTAATATGTAGGAAAGTAAATCAGTCAAGGTTCTCATTCCTGTAGGTGTAAATTTATCTACAAATTAGTGTCCCAACATAGAATTGCAATAAGGAGACTATTTAACCTGAAGGGGATATTCAAACAAACTCTATCCATGTTGCAATTTTCTCTACATGTGATGAATCAAATTGATGTCTAAGTGAGATCCTATTGATGTTGGTGTCAAATGATCCAATAACTCCAGTGTTTTACAAAGTAAATCTCACTGAGATTGGGTTGATGCAGGGAAAAAATGGAGTGTGTGCTCAAGCCCAATATAAAATTGAAGGGAAGACCACTTATGACCCTCAAACTCCATAAGATAAGTTAAAATATTGCTCCACTACTTTTGAAAATTTGAGAAATGGTCTTTCTATTTTTGTTGGACTAAACAGTTTTGAACTTGAGGCCTCTAACAACTAAGAACTCAAATTTTCCACTTGGTATTTTCTTGTTGGTTATTTCTATTTTTTTTTTAATAACCAAGAGGCGATAGGGAATTGCAAGATAACGTGGTGGGGAGTTGAACATAGCCAAATATACAATGGGTTTGGATGAAAAGGTGGAAGAGTTTGAAAATTATTTTATTGCAAGTAGAGTGGAAGAAAATATTAGGTTATGGGGATTGTTGGGTTGGGTGGAAAAAGAAAGACATCGATGGAAAAACAGCTCTTCAATTACAATAGTTCACATTACAAACTCCTACTTTTTATATATGATGTAAGAGAAAACATAGAGGAAACACTCTTTAATTGTAGAGGAAACTTCTTAAAAGCTTGACCGGATTATATATCCAATAGTGGCACTAGAATACAATAATGATGAAGGTATATAGAGGCTTAAAAATAATCTATCCTCTTCCTAGATATTGCTAATTTTAGTTTATGTATATAGCATGGATCAGACTGACGCAATTTTCCTAGATCATTTTTTTCTCCACTCAAATAGTTTAATATTGATTACATCTCAAAACAAGGATGTTCTCACAAACTCGTGAGTTGAAAAATAATCACTTTATATGCTAAATGGGCTTAATAAGAAATGCTCCAAAGAGCTCATTGTCGTTCCTTCAGCCAAGCCGATTCACTACCATGGTTCAAATTTTTGGCAGATAAGTTATTAAAATCCTGGGATGGATTGTATTTATCTTTAAAATTGTTTAGGGCACTTCTTTGTGGAAACAATGACCTTTCCTATCTTCATGAGCAATTGGATAGGCTAGAAAACATATTGGAAATAGTAATTACAAAATTACAAGTCAATGAGATTTATGTCTCTGTCGATTCGTCAGTCAGTCTACAAATACAAATTCACAAGTTTACTCAAACTTAGTTTTGTCAATCAACAAGCAGGGGAGTTAATTAATGAAGTTGATATTTATCTTTATTGAGTGCAATTAAGTAGATATAAGTTAGTTGACATTTATTGTTGTATTAATTGTTGAGACCGTTTTTACTTCTACATGAAGTCTCGGTCTTATCTATATATGTTTGAGTCTGTAGGAAGTCGAAATGCAAAGAGAGTGATAGACACAGAGAAAAGAAGCAACATCATAAGTTGAATATGGTCAAAGAAGTATGAGAGAACAAGCTTTTTATGTGTATTATGTAAGTTGGAGAAAGTGTTCATAAGTCATAAGAGCAAAATCTTACCTTAGTTATTATATTTTCTAATAGCGTGCAACATCGAAGTTCTTAATATCAAGTATTATTGTGTATTGACAAGTTCTATTATATATTTGAGTTTATATGCTAAGTATAGCATTGTGTTTTCTATTTGTCATGAAATAGTTCATTAAGTTTTTTATCACAACATGCAGTAAATAGTGCAGTCTGTGAATTGCATGGTAAGTCTTGAGAAGTTTAGTCACGAAGTTTTGTGGCGCACAATATTTGTAATTGCACTGCGTATAGTTTGTCTATGTGTTGTATATCTGAGATATGATATCTATTAGCACCTAAAGTATCCCTTTAGATTGCAGGAAAGGAAAGCCCAATACCCATCAGAGTTTTATGTCACAGGTTGGTTGTAAAAAGGTCAAATGGGCGTAGTATCAGGAAAGTACCGTCTTAACTCAGAAAATTGGGTTGGTATGCACGGATAGGTGAGGTCTTGATCTAACTTTAGTTAGTAAGTTGTAGTAAGGGTGAGTAGGAGGAAGATATTGAAAGGAAAATTTAAAGGTCTGCTATGGACATCAGGTCTTCCAACAGCCTAAGGAGGAAAAACTCAGAAAACAAGATCTTCTTGGATTCGAAGCTTCAAGAAACTAAAAACACTATAAAAATACTGCAATCAAACATCCATTACAACAAAGTCACAATAATCCATGTGAATCCTTCAATCATGAACATTTAGTATCAGACGCATAATAAGATGAAAAAATAAAGTTAACATAGATTAAACAAGAAGTCTCAAATACCAATACATAACCAGAAGCCAGAGTCTTTACTAAAACTTTACAATATGGGAGATTTTCTCTACCATTGACCCTTTACAAAATATGAGGAAGACTCCTATATACTCAGAGCCAAAACCATAGAAACTTGATCGAGTAGATGCATTGAAGGCATTACGTCTGCATGCTTCCTGACAGATTTTGCATGTAGTCTCTGACCAGACATGAACTTCGATCATATGCAAATGAGCTTCAGAACGGACCTATTGATGAGTCGACTAACTGACAGTCCTTTCTTGGGATTTTCATTTATAGTGGAAACAATATTCAACCACCACCAACCAACCTCAATAACTGCTTCATTGGGATCAGGAAGGCCCAAGTCAACTCTGCACCTGTAGGACATGGTAGCCTCAACATTTTGTTGTTTGGATCTAAGCCAGATGCTTGTGGGGAGGTCTGACAGTGGACATGGCTGCTGACGATATGATTGGTGCACACTTAGCATAGAATAGTGAACGGGAGAGGGCGAGGTGGACAGTCGTGAATGAGAAGAGGATATTGAGGATAGCGTGGGGTCACACAAGTAGGAGCTGAGGTGTAATCGAAAGGAGGTGATGTGGAGCGAGGTGGCACAGGTGGCGAGAGATGAGAAGGGGATAGGTACCGACGGGACGATGAGTGGAGGACATGTGTGAGGGAGCGAAAGTGATAGGGGAATGAACACTTTTCAACCTAGGATAGGGAATTATATGCACATGTGCATATCGGGGATGGGAAAAGTGGTTTTACTCTTTACCTCTTTTGGGCCCGATGTGTGTCTTTGGCTGACACAGCGCCTCCACAAAACCATGGTTCCAATCCTGGCTCGCCTCACAACTTTTATCGTCTGCGCATGTTGAGGCCCTGATATGATCAATGACTGTTGATTTGGAGCTCTCAGATATCGGTCACATAGATATATGTGCCTCTTAACATAGTGTGCCAAATGGTCACATTGACCCAAGAGAACTTAGGATAAGCGCCATTTAGTGGGTTTTTAGCCCCTTTATTCGCCTTTTGTCACCTAGAGGCCAAAACCAAGGGACAAACATCCCCCTACAGAAACATGTGATAACATTAGGCTCCACGGGGGATAGATTCCTCCCTATGAAGCTCTAAGAAATCCTTTATAGCTCCATTCACCTTCTGTTGGGTTGTAGAGTCACTCATAAAAATGAAAAGGAAAAGGAAAACAATATTTACAAAGACACAAGAGCCACTTGTGGCTCAAATAAAGAACTTCTTCAGAAAATGCCCATTCACAGGGCCACTAAAAACTTCATGACCCTCCAAATTATGCAACCTATAAGTGTTTATTAGAAATGCTTCATAAATCTTGAAAGGGCCAATCCAAAGGGATTCAAATTTTCCATGTTTTCCTCTATCATATTTCTGTGCATCCCATTTGAGTACTAGATCTCTCGGATGGAAATATTCCTTACTTATTTTCCTGTCAAAGGCCTGCTTGATTTTCTGTTGACAGTCATGTGCTCTTCCCATCACCTGTTCTCTAGTCCACCACACTTCTACCAGCTGATGAATTCTCCTGATCATGTCATCAGGATCTCCTTGGTATTCCTAAAATAATTTTTCCACAGGCAGGGCGAGTTGGGAAGGAAAAATTGCCTCAGTCCCATATACAAGTTGGAAAGGAGAGATACCCAGGGACCTTTTTGTTTTCACTTTGTCGGCCCACAAAGAAAATTTGAGCTTTGAATCCCATGCTTTATTGTTGTCCTCTAGAAGTTTTTTGATGATATTTATAAAGCTTTTGTTAGAGGACTCTGCTAGTCCATTTCCTTGGGGATAGTAGGGGGTAGAGTGGATCAATGGAATTCTAAACTACTCATATAATTTTATCAATGGCACAGACTTGAAGGATGCATCATTGTCAGTGACAATCCTTCTTGGACAATCGAATCTTACTATAATATCCTCCAGGAAACCAATGATCACTTTATGAGAAGCACTCCTTGTGGGGATAACTTCTATCCATTTGGTGAAATAATATGTGGTAGTTAAGATCCACTTGTGCTTACCACTTGATGTAGGATGAATTTCCCCAATAAATTCCAGGCCCCACTGCTAAAAGGGTCCTGAAGTTGCCACAGGCTTCAATGGAAAGGATTTGAGTTGTTGCTTGCCTGAGAATTTATGACATTTGATACAAGCTCTGATATTTGCGTAGACATCGATGAAGAGAGTAGGCCAGAATTACCCAGCATTGAGGATTTTATAGGCCGTGGTCCTCCAAAAGTGATGTCCTCCACACAGGTTGTCATGAAAATCAAACATAATATTTTGGGCCTCTTGTTGGTCTAGACATCTCAAGAGCACACCCAGAGGGTCTTTCCAATACAAGACCTGGTCAATAAGTCAATATCTAATTTCTTTGAGCTTTAAATCTCTTACCTTGCTCCTTCCCATACCATCTAGAGGTCGCAAATCCTACAGAAAAAATATAATATCTTTGTACTAGGTTATTCTGCTAATGGAGGGTTGTCTCGAGGACTTTTATCAAATGCTTCAGCCTACTAGTTTTCTGAGCAAGTGTTGATGAAGTTAACCCCCAAATATTTACAATTAGATTCAACCAACAACTTGGATAAACCTTGTCCTTTAATTAGTTTGGTGGGTTTTATTTCCAGATCAAATTCAAGGATTTTGGCAATCCACTTGCTCCTTCTCCCGTCTATGTCAGGCTGAATGAGAATGTCCTTCACAGAAGATGAAGGAACATATGTGATGATTTTTGAATGCGAAACATAGACTCTGAAATCTTTGAGGGATTTCACCAAGGCATAGGCCTGCTTCTCTATGATGTCATATATGATCTTTGCATCTCTTAGCACTCTACTAAAAAAGGAAATCGGTTTCTCCAGTCCTACATCATTTTTATGTAGTAAAACAACTGTCATTGTATCAAATGAGGCATAGGAAAAAATCATAAAATTCTTGGAATAATCAGGACTGATTAGGACAGGTGCCTCAGTTAATTCCCTTTTGATTTGGTTGAAGGATTCTCTAGGATTAGGATTCCACTTTACTTCGTTCCCCATCCTAAGCATGGTTGTGATGTGCTTCACCAATTCAGCAAAATTGGAAACAAACCTTCTCAGAAAATTAACTTTCCCTAAGAAAGACTATACCTCTTTCCTGGACCTCAGGAGTGACAAGATTTGGATTGCTTCTATCTTGTTGGGATCAATCCTGACTCCCTCAGCTGATACTATGTGCCCCAACAATTTTCCTTCCTACATGGAAAATAAAGACTTCTTTGGATTTAGGGAGAGACCAAACCTTCTTCATTTCGAGAAGACTTTCCTCAAATGTTGACAACGTTCTTTATCAGATTTGGAGAAGACTATTATGTCATCCAGATAAATGACCATGAATTTATCTCTTTCTCCAATGAAGGTGATGTACATGGCTCACTGAAAGGTTTCTCATATGTTCATCAATCCAAAGGGCATTTTGGCATACATGAATGTGCCCCAAGGAGTGGTGAAAGTTGTCTTTTCTCTATCTTCAGGAAGGACAGAGATCTGGTTGTTTCCAGAAAAACCATCAATCATGAAAATTCTAGATGCGCCTGCCACCCTCTACAATATGTGTTCCATTTTTGGCAAAGGGTAATTGTCCTTCTTGGAGCTTCTGTTCAGGTTCCTGAAATCAACACAGAGTTTGATTTCTCCATTTTTCTTCCTTACTGGGACCAAGTTGGCCACCCATTCAAAATATCTCAAAGGGACAATGATTTGGGCATCCAACAACTTCTTTACCTCCTTCTCCATAATATGTAACAACATAGGATTTATTTTCTTTAATTTCTTCCTAAATGGTTTGGCCTCCTCCTTCAATGGGATATTATTCTCAATAACATTGGTGTCATACGTTCTGAGGTCTTCATAGGTCTAGGAAAACACATCAGCAAATTATTTTAATAACTCACCATACTCGGCCCTTTGTTCCCTTGACAGGTTACTTGACAGCTTGACAAACTTTGGATTCTTCTTCATGCCAATATTACACTTAGCTACATAAGTATCCTCATTTGAAACCTTATACTTTACTACCACATCATTCCCATCGAACAATCTTTCTAAAGGAACTAGTCCCTTTGGAATGTGATTGCTAGGCAGTTGAACAATATGGTGATTAGAAATTTTACTCAAAAATACTTTAGGGGGAGGGTCACCCTTGAAATCATGATCATGATCAATGTGTATTGCAGAGAACTCATCAAACAATTCAAGAAATTTTCTGATTTCAAGATCATCCTCGAACACCTTCCAATTCCTGATATTATCATGTACAAAGGGCCTATATATAATCTTGACATTGTACCTGAGCTTAGGTGGCAGTGGGATCTTGAACTGGCTTGCTGAGACAGCCAGAGAATTGGCCATGACATTTTATTCTCTGGGAACAAATGAAATGTTGAAATCCAAGAAAACCCTGTCAATCAGATCCCACACTTCATTTCTGTAACTTCTGAGCCAAGGGTGTTTGTCCTAATAATCATTTCTAATTTGCTATGTTAGCACTTGGTAAATTTCCTAGAGGTTGAAAACAGAAGAAATCTACAAAGGTAACTTTATCCAACCACTTTTAAAGCTGGGATCTAGCCCTTCCATCTTCAGAGAGGGA
>SNQJ01S0039417.1:99840-146837 GCA_010110895.2 Picea sitchensis
AACCTAGACACTTTGGCTAAGATTAAACTGTTTAGCCAAATCATTCACTACCCTATCAACATCAAATTTAAAAAGAACTTGGCCATGTTTGAAAGGTATGGACCAAGTTACCATTATTACATGGGGCTTTATTTCAATTCTTTTATGCCCTCTTTTTCTTTCTTTCTTTTTTCTTTTCTTTTCTTTTTCTTTTTCTTTTTCCTTTTTTTTTTCTCAAATTATTTGCAGAATGAAAAATCATTTGTCAACAAAAACACTAGAGACAGATAATATCCCAGTCACCAGTTGATTCCCATAATTTATGGGGTGATAACATGCTGGACAATCAACTCAACATTCCCAAACACCGATATCTCCTCAATCCCCATGTCTTTTTCATCCCTCAAACCCTAAAAAAGAGATTCATATTCTGCCACATTATTGGTAGTCTCAAATTCCAACTTGTAGGACAGAGATATAGTTTCCCGAGCATGGGAAACAAGAACTAATCTAGCACCAACACCTTCTTTAGAAGAGGCTCCATCAAAGAACATTTTCCAAACAGAGGTAATCATAAGAGAGTCATCATAGAGAGTAAGGGATTGCTTTCTGATTTCAAGAGGGGGGTTAGGAGCATCAGTGAGTTGCAATAAGCTAGATCCGAAATCAGTGTCAAGTGTGAATATAGGATGATTGGTGGGGTTAGCTTCATCACTAATAATATAAGCCAACTGAGCTTCTCTGTATAGTCTTCTATGTTCCCCCCCAAACACAGGAATAGTAGCATATGTGAGATCCATCTACAATGTTCCTCCAATTTTTTTTATCCAAGATCTTGACAACATCATGCCAAACTTGGGGGGAACATCAGCTACCACTATACCCATGACCATACTTTTCATGGGAAATTGGAAAAAGGTCACAACTAGATCTTTGATGACCCCAAGGAATTGCACTTTCCTAGAGTCAAAAGAATATAAGTCATGATACTATTTTGTGATTTCTAGTCCTAGTTCTTCCATAATAATTTTGGGCATGAGATTATGAGAGCCCCCTAAATCCATTGGACAATTATGTGGTACCTTGTCATGTATGTTTAGTGATGTGTAGAAGGGAGGGGATGAATCGTCTCTATATTCTATCATGGGACCTAATATGACTGTTGGTTTCTCATCTTGCAAATTGATCGAGTCTAAGAGATGATACATAGGTTCAAGAAGCAACAGTTTACATAGGGATTTCTTAAAGCCTTCATGCTTGACTAGCTCTGAAAGGGGTACCTAGATCCTAATATTCTGAACTTCATGATCAAAGTTAAAATAGGAGGGGGGCCTCAGGATTTCTTTTACCTCTGGGATAGGACATTTGGCTACTAGTTGGGAATTTCGTGTTCTCTTTTCCTTGCTGCTTGTTGTGTCTTTGATAGGATTGTCTACTTTGGGAGGCTGCTCAGGGATGTCGAACTTCCCATCTTTCTTCTTGGACCTGAGGTTGTATCTATTTGGGGTGTCGCTCGCCTTATCCCCCCTGCTCAACTCATTTAATGGAATGTCCATGAGAGACTCCTTGTATGTTGATTGAGTTAAATGAGGAGAAGGAGATGTGTCTTCAATACAGTGAATTTTTGGGTCAAGGTCCTCTTCCTCTCCACCATCATCTACAACAAGGTTGTTCTGAAGAGAGGTTTGGATTTTTTGATCATCCCTGTCTCTGTTCCGAGGTTCTCTTTGCATAATCTGAGGAACATTGTTATTCGGCCTCCTGAAATTGCCTCTCTTATCAACATTTTGGGGATTTTTTTATGTCTCTTTCCCTCCAATTCCAACCTTGCCATTCTAGCTAAAAGTAATTTTAGTAACTTGGTTACTTCATCCATTTTAAGGGGGAGGGCAGAGGAACTGGAGGTTGAGGCTTCATATCTTCCCCTTCCTCTAACTCTATCATCCTTATTCATGATTCAGTCTACTAGGGGAAGGGGTTCGAACTAGGGATACTGGAACTGAGCTTCCGGGAGGAAAGCGAAACAATAGAGGATTCAGAGAAAAGGCTACAAGGCTTGAGGGAAAAGAGGTTTCCCTTTCTACAAAATATGTAAGTCTAACAGGAGGAGGAGTAATAAACCCTAGAGTGGGAAAATATTCCGAGGTCTAGGGTCTATACCAAGGTACAACTTCAGGGGAGAAAGGAGTGACAAGGATTTCTCCCTCCAATCTCAGACCGAGAGGGGAAAACTCTACAGGAAAAATCCCAAAATTTAAAATTCGGGAAACTCCAACAGACGGTAGGATAGGAAAATGAGAAGAAGATATCAGAGTTTCTAAAGGAGGACAGTAAAAATCATCAGAAATACCTGGTTCAACAGTAGAAGTACTTTCTCAAAGGGCCTTCCCCTCTCTGACAATTTTTTCTTGGTCATCTTCAAGTGTTTCTAAAGGCAGTTGTGGAGTAGACCTCATGTGTCTGCCTCTAGAAGCCACAGCTGAAACAATGGAGTCACCAGTGGATTCACATCGATGGAGTCACCATAGTGGAGTCACCAGGTGCACAGTTGCAATCTTTGATGTACTAAGTTAGGATGCACCTTCAGAACTAGTCATCTTTGTCATTCAATCCAAGGGGAAATATTCAATTCGTCCTTGACAACGGCGCCAGAAATGTTAGCACCGGAAGTCACCCTTCAGATTGCAGGAAAGGCAAGCTCGATACCCATCAGATTCTTATGTCATAGGTTGGTTGTAAAAAGGTCAAATGGGCACAGTCTCAGGAAAGTACTGTCTTAACTCAGAAAACTGGGCTAGTATGCATGGATAGGTGATGTCTTGATCTAACTTTAGTCAGTAAGTTATAGTAAGGGTGAGTAGGAGGAAGAGCTTGAAAAAAAAATGTAAAGGTCTACTATGGACATCAGGTCTTCCCGCAGCCTAAGGAGGAAAAAATCAGAAAACAAGATCTTCTTGGATTCAGAGCATCAGGAAACTGAAAACACTATAACAATATTGCAATCAAACATCCATTACAACACAGTCACAATAATCCATGTGAATCCTTCAATCATGAACATTCAGTATCAAATGCATAATAAGATGAAGGAAGAAAGTTGACTTAGATTAAACAAAAGTCTCAAATACCAATACATAACCAGAAGCCAGAGGCTTTACTAAAACTTTACAATACAGGAGCTTTGCTCTACTATCGACCCTTTACAAAATATGATGAAGACTCCTATATACTCAGAGCCAAAACCACATAAATGTGCTTGAGTAGATGCATTGAAGGAATTACATCTGCATGCTTCCTGATAGACTATGCATGCAGTCTCTGACCAGACGTGAACTTCGATCATATGCAAATGAGCTTCAGAATGGACCTATTGATGAGTTGACTAACTGACATTCCTTTCTCGTGGTTTCCATTTATGGTAGAAATGATGTTCAAACACCACCAACCAACCTCAATAACTGCTTCATCGGGATCAAGAAGGCCCAAGTCAACTCTGCACCTGTAGGACATGGCAGCCTCAGCATTCTACCATCTGGATCTGAGTCAGATACTTGCGGGGAGGTCTGACAGTGGACATGGTTGCTAATGATATGATTGGCGCACTCTCAACATAGAATAGAAGATGGGAGAGGGCCAGGTGGACAGTCGTGAATGAGAAGAGGAGACTGAGGATAGCGTGGGGCCACACAAGCGGGAGCTGAGGTGTAATGGGATGGAGGTGATGTGGAGCGAGGTGACACAGATGGCAGGAGATGAGAAGGGGATAGGTACCGGCATGACGGTGAGTGGAGGACAGGTGTGAGGGAGAGAAAGTGTTAGGGGAGTGACCACTTGTTGACCCGAGATATGGAATTATATGCACATGTGCATATCGGGGCTGCGAAAAGTGGTTTTACTCTTCACTTCTTTTGGGCCCGATGTGTGTCTCTGGATGACATGTTGAGCCTCCACAAAACCATGGTTCCAATCTCGTCCCGCCTCACAAATTTTATCGTCTGCGCATGTGAGGCCCTGATATGATCAATGAACGTTGATTTTGAGCACTCAGATCTCGGTCGCACAGATCTGCATGCCTCTTAACACAGTGCGCAAAACGGTCACATCGACCTAGGAGAACTTAGGATAAGCGCCATTTAGTGGGTTTTTAGCCCCTTTCCTCGCCTTTTGTCATCTAGAGGCCAAAACCAAGAGACAAACATCCCTTTGCAGAAACATGTGATAACAGTATCAGAGAAGGTTGATTATAGCAGGTTCAATCAGAACAAGTTCAAGAGAAGTAGCTCTATTGTTAAGTGAAATATGGTTTCTACTTAAATTTGCAACCTCCCACTTTTACAGGAAAAAATTATGAGTTGTGGTCCTTGACCATGAAGTCTTTATTTAGAGGTCAATATGTATGGGAGATAGTCGAGAATGGATATTTGGAACCTGTAGATCAGGAAACGTACAATACCCTCACACAAGTTGAGAAGGATTCTTTGAAATATCAAAGAAAGAAGGATGGAAAGACAATGTTTTACATACATCAAACCATGCATGAAAGCATACTCCCAAGAGTTGCATTAGCAAAGAAAGCCAAGGAAGCATGGGACATATTACAAACATCTTATCAGGGTATGGACAAAGTCAAAACTTCAAAACTACAAATTTTTAGAAGATATTTTGAAACTTTGTCAATGAAAGATACAGATTTAGTAGATTCATTTTATACCCATGTTATTGGCCTGATAAATCAGATTAAGTCTCATGGTGAAACCAAAGAAGATAGAAAAGTTGTTGAGAAAGTACTTAGGAGTCTTCCTCCTAAATTTGATACCCTTGTTGTGACTCTAGAAGAGAGAAAAGACTTGAGTTAGTTCAACCTAGATGAACTACAATCTTCCCTCATAAATCATGAAAACAAATTAAATAGGTCAAACATGTCATTAGAGAATTCATTTTTCGTGCAGTCATCTATAAGTCGTGGAAAAGGAAGGGGGAGAGATAACTCTAGAGGAGGAAGAAGAAGTTATGTTAGAGGTGGACGCAGTAGCAGTCCTAGAAACACTTGTGGAAGAGGTCAGAACCGAAATACCAGTCATCCAAGTAGTCAGAGAATTGATAAATCAAAGATTCATTGCCATTACTGTAAAAAGTATGGACATTATGCATATGAGTGTAGGAAGAGATAGTATAATCAGAATAGGCAAGCTCAAGATTAGTCTCACAGTGCAAATATTCCCTCCAGTCCTATGTTTATGGCGTGCGTTGAAACAATTCCTATAGTATCACCAATTAAATGCAATGTTTCCCAAGAAAGGCCATGTGACATATGGTATCTAGATTCAGGCCACAGTAATCACATGAGAGGAAACATATAATTGTTTTCTAGTTTGGATAAGTTAGTTCAAACCAAGGTTACACTTGGAACATATACCCAAGTCACTGTCTTATGCAAAGGCAATATTTTAACTAAACAAGGAGAACATAAAGTTATGCCTGATGTATATTATGTTTCTTGTTTGAAGCATAATCTGATGAGCACAGGACAACTGTTACAAAAAGGATACAAAATCTACATGAAAGATAATCACTGTGTGATTATGGATAGATATCCAAGCAATCAACTTATTGCAAGAATTCAGATGAAAAGAAACAAAATGTTTCCATTGAAATTGAAGCCATCCAAGAAGAGAAATAAAACACAAGCTATTGGTAAATCAAAATATGCGTAGTTAGAAATTACATTTACAACAGAAAGTGCACGTAGTTCCAGTGAAGAAAATAGTGTGTGCATTATCAAGAAAGGAGAAAGTGGTGCAAATATGTAGGAAACATTCCAATATGAAGTACATGATGATTCTTAGATATGGCATTTCATATTTGGACATTTAAACTTTGGAGGTTTTAAGCCGCTACAGACAAAGAATATGGTAAAAGGTTTTCCATTGATTGAAAAACTAGAAAGAATATGTAAAGGATGTATTTTTGGAAAGCAAAATAGAGAGTCATTTCCAGTTGGAAAGTCATACAGAGAAAAAGATCCACTGGAAATAGTACATTCAAACATTTGTGGACCATTGCAAACACCATCTATAGGAGGAAGCACTTATTTTCTGACATTTATTGATGATTTCTCAAGAAAGACATGGATTTATTTCCTAAAACATAAATCTGACGCATTGGGTTGTTTTCATCAGTTCAAATCACTTCTATAGAATTAGAGTGGTTATTACATCAAGTTTCTAAGAAATGACAGAGGAGGAGAATACATTTCAAGAGATTTTCAGAACTTTTGTAAAGTTCATGGAATCTACAAGAAATTTACTGCACGGTATACACCACATCAGAATGGTTTCGTAGAAAGAAAGAACAGGACCATCATGGAGATGGCATGCAATATGCTGGCAGCCAAACATTTGTCAAATGAGTATTGGGATGAGGCAGTGACAACTACAGTATACATCTTGAACAGATGTCTGACAAAGAGTGTGAAGAAAAAAGTTCTTCAAGAATCCTGGACATGAATGAAGCATAATGTGGCACACTTAAGAGTTTTTGGTTGCATCGCATACACACATGTTCCAGATGAGATGAGAAAGAGGCTAGACAATAAAGGACATAAATGTATATTTGTTGGGTATTCTGAAGACACAAAAGGATACAAGATGTATGACCCTGTCGCAAGAAAAATCATAATCAGCTGCAATGTTCAGTTCGTAGAAAATGAAGCATGGGATGGAAGCATAGAAAAGACAATCGTAATTATTAATGCTATTGATCATAATGACACAGAAGATGAAGTGTTTCAAACACCATGTACAAGTCAGTGCATAGTTCCTTCTACACTTGGCACTACGACGCAAATCACAACACAAAATACTCCAATGAGATATGTAGATGCGTAGTCTACACCTAGAGCATAACAGACACCAACAAACAGTTTGAGTAGTTCTACATCTCCAGATCCAACTTTAGCAAGTCTATTACCAAGAAAGACAAGAAGTCTGCGCGACATCTATAATGAGGAAACAACAAATTCATTTTCATTTTTTTCTCTATTTTCACAAATAGATGATCCTTTAAATTTTGAAGAAGCTATCAAAGATGATGTATGGGATTAAGCCATGGATGAAGAAATCAGATGCATAGAGAAAAATCAAACATGGAAATTGGTAGATGTACCTGAGGACAAGGTTGTGATAAGTGTCAAGTGGATTTAAAAGATTGGTAGGCAATCTTATGTATCTAACAACAACAAGACCTGGTATTATGTATGTGTATGGAGTGAGACTAATTTCAAGGTTCATGGAAACTCCAAAAGAATCACATTGGAAGGTAGGAAAGAGAATTCTAAGATATGTGAATGGAACAAAATACTTTGGAATTATGTATTCCACTTCATAAGATTTCAAACTTATTGGATACACTAAAAGTGATTGTGGAGGTATCATAGATGAAAGGAAAAGTACCTCTGGGTACACATTTTATTTTGGAATAGGTATAGTATCATGGGAATCAAGGAAACAACCCATTGTGACTCTTTCTTCAATAGAAGCAGAGTACGTCGCAACTACAAGTGCAGCTTGTCAAGCAGTTTGGATGAGAAGAATGTTAAAATATATGTTGCAGGAACAACAAGAACCAACTACAATATTTTGTGACAACAATTTCACCATCATATTATCAAAGAATCATGTGTTTCGCAAGAAAACCAAGCATATTGATACAATGCATCATTTTATCAGAGAATTATTGAATAACAAAGAAATATGTTTAGAGTTTTGCAGGTGAAAAGAACAAGTCACTGATATTTTCACAAAAACTTTAGCAAGAGATGCATGTCAACATCTGCGTAGTGGTTTGGGGGTCTGCGCAATGACAAATGATTGACAGTATATGTCAAATTCAAATTTTTGATGTAAATTTTGTAATTCCGCCTACTTATAATTAAGGGGGAGTTTTGGAAATAGTAATTACAAGTCGGTGAGCTTTACGTCTCTGCCAATTTGTCAGTCAATCTACAAATACAAATTCACAATTTTACTCAAACTCAGTGTTGTTAGTCGACAAGAAGGGGAGTTAATTAATGAAGCCGATCTTTATCTTTTTTGAGTCCAGTTAAGTAGATAGAAGTCAGTCGACATTTATTGTTGTATTAATTGTTGAGTCAATTTTTACTTCTACAGAAAGTCTTATCTATATATGTTTGAATATGTAGGAAGTTGAAATGCAGAGAGAGCGATAGACATAGAGCAGAGAAGCAACAACAACAGTTGAAGGTAGTCGAAGAAGTTTGAGAGCAGAAGCTTTGTATGCAGAAAGTGTTTAGAAGTTATAAGAGCAGAAGCTCGTCTCGGTTATTATATTTTGTAATAGTGCGTAGTAAGTATTATTGTGTATTGACAAGCTCTGTTATATTTTCTGAATTTATATGCTAAGTATAGCACTATGTTGTCTCTGTATCACGAAATTGTTCATTAAGTGTTTTATCACAACGTGTAGTAAATCGTTGAATCTGTGTAGTAACACGTAGTAAGTCTTGAGAAGTTCAGTCACAAAGTTTTGTGTCACGCAGTATGTGTAACTATGCTACGCAAAGTTTGTGTGCCCGCTGTAGAAAACGTACTTCCCAATGAGAAAGAAGAAAAGACTTAAAATTAGTGAAAAAGCCCTAACAAGCAAGGAAAAACCGATTTCTTAGACACTGCATGCAGTTTCATAAGAGAAAATAGGGATATGGACCAAATATTTAATTACTCATCATTTTCCAATAGGACCAAATAATAATCATCATTTTTCAAGAATGAACAGGAACAAATGGGGTAATTATGATGGTTCCTGGTGACGTTGAAGACCATACGGGTTGGAGGAGTCCACAGATAATTTACGATTCATCATTTTCCAAGAATGAAGAAGTAATGATGATCGTGTTTCAAGAGGGAACAGATAACCGTGCGGGAAAAATAACTGTACAAGGAAAGGAATTAGGATGGAGATTGAACAAGTAATAATGATCATTTTTCAAGGATGAACAAATAACTGTGCAGGAAAAGGAAGAATTCGGATGGACTACAAAATGGGTGCCTTATTTTCAGCTTCACACATCCATCTGCCCACAACTCCTCCATACTTGGCAGCTCTTCTAACTCGGAGCATCCACTAACATTTAAGAATCGAAACACCCGGCATCTGTTGTGAAGCGAGATGATCTCACGTCTATATACTGTGAAGAGACTGTCTAAATGATGCATGTGGGATTACAAATTCATACAACGGAGCGTCTTAAGACCTGGAGAACTCGAGAGCGATTTTTTATAGTTTAACTCGAGACCTCTAAATGGTTATTAAAATTTTGTCCAATTCCGAAGTGATTTATTGACTTAGTCCATGTCAATATTCATCTTTACATACAAAACTCTACTCGTTGAAGGAGATAGAAGGGGACAGAAACATATGAGGACTCAAATTGGAATTGATTTAAAAATTGATGAAGAGGTTGCTTAAATAATTTTTGAAGTTGGCCATAATTTTAAATTCCCCTAGTTGGATGGTGGTGGTGGTGTTACTTTTACTTCTTCAAACATGGTGGTATGTTTCTTTGAAGAATTGTTTGGCCGGAGGAGAGGAGGCCCCACGTTGGTTTGGTCATGCATGATCGCTAACCATTTATCAATGTGGTTTCATTACTCTCAATTAGGGAATCTCACTGCTCCACAACTAGGTTTTCCAAAGCTACATTTTCCGTGCTCATCTTGGCACCTAAGAAGAAGGGCTCTTATGTCCCAATCACTCTCATTTCTTTTCCTAGTAGTATAAACTCTTCTATGACATATTATGGTGTGGAAATCTAGACATCAAGAAGTGAAGGATAATAAATAGCATAGAGTAGTTAGTGGATAATAATATTAAAATATAATTAAATAAAAGAGGAAGATGTAGTCAAAATGAATCATTGCCTCATTTTGCATCTAGCAAACTTCTAAAAAGAAGGCTACTCTATGTAAAACATATGCTTGATTAGAATACAAGTTAYRTTYTATTAATTTTYTATCTGATTCTATATCAAATGGTATTAGAGTGGTTTTCTCTTGGCTTCCATAGCCACCACAAGGGATCCATTCTATTCTTTGTTAGGTTTCCATAGCCATTATACGGATTTTCTCCCTTGCCTTATTTGCCAATCACTAGGGATCCTCTCCCTCCATCTACAACAATATTTTTTCTCTTTTCTCTTGCGTTCCAGTCTTCCACAACCAAGGAAAATAAAGGACCTTGCCTCCTCTCTATTCAACATCCATAGCCAAGATAATAGGGATAAGCTCCCTTATGGTCTTTACAATGGGGACACTCCCTTTCCTAGAACTATGGCCACTATAAACACCAAGCATATTCACTAGAGGCACTTTGACATATATCAAAAACTCATGGCCTTAGTCTACCAAATACCTAAACATATTTGTTCTAAATCTCTATGACTATCATCACTCTTTGTCTTGGAAAATATGCAAGATTTTCCATGTGATTGCTTCTTGAATATCAACTTCAATTTGAACTTTTCCCTAAATATTATGATATCTACATCATAATTTCCCACCTCCTCTACTCTAGCATACACTATCCAATACATGCATGTCCCTCTCTGCAATATGAAGCAATTGCACTCACACATATGTATGACCACTCCCTCGCTACTACCACAATCATTACCAACAACCATTGTAATCACTTCTTTGAACACAACCTCTTGGCTTCCTCCTGCACACAACTCAAAAGTTGGACACTATGGAATCTCATGGTTATTGTCTTGAGATAGATATTGGACAATATTTTGGGGTAAATGCATCATTGACCNAACAACCATTGTAATCACTTCTTTGAACACAACCTCTTGGCTTCCTCCTGCACACAACTCAAAAGTTGGACACTATGGAATCTCATGGTTATTGTCTTGAGATAGATATTGGACAATATTTTGGGGTAAATGCATCATTGACCCTTGTAGATGAACCCTTAGCATAGGACAACAATGATGCAGTTTTCACAACTATCATAAAGTATATTCCTCCCCAAAGAAGGAATGGGTGCATTTCTTTGAGCAACAAATGCTCTCCAATGGGTGAAATTTTCTAAACTCCATGTATGATACAAGACTTGTCAATATCAACTGGTGCTCAACCACTTTCACCCAAAAATATGGCTCCAACCACTGCATGTAGTCCTATTTTTATGTCTTCACTAGCTTGAAGGTCCACTATACCTCATGTTTCAAACAACAGTTACACCTTTATAGGTAGGCCAAGGAAAACTACAAATATTTTAAATTGATGCAATCAAAAGTTGAGGAATGAGAAAATGTAGGCATTGCCTAGTTGGTTAGGTTCAAGCTCCAACTTTGAGACATATTTACCTAATGGAACTTTGAATACGAATTGTCGGTAGTTTTCGAAGCCCTTACATGTATATGAGGGATGAAATCTTCATGCGAAGAGCCAAACAATACTGACTGATCAAGGATAGGAAGTCCTACATCATCAATGCGCATACAGGAAAGTCAAAGATCTCACTGGTAAGTGCCAACCAAGCCAAGAAGTTGATTAGTTCTAGTAAGAAATATGTTTTCCTTTTGTTAACAAAATACCAGTCTGATGATGAGTCAATGAGAGTGAAGGCATCCCTCGAGGGGTGTACTAAAGAGAAGAAACATCAATTGGAGAAGTTGATATAGGCATACAAAGGAGTGTTCTTGTAGCCTAAACGGATACCACCTAAGAGGGAAATGGAGGATGAAATACAATTATTTCCAAACTCCCCATTGCCAAATATTAGGTTGTATAGACAGTTTGTTCTAGAAGCAAATGAAGTAAATAAGTAGTTGCAGTAGTTTTTAGAGCAGGGTTTGATTCGACCAAGTAACTCACCTTGTGGATCACCCATCATAATTGTGTTGAATAAATATGGGACTTGGAGAATGTGTATCAATTACAGGGCATTGAACGATATTACACTGAAGAATCAATACCCCCTACCAAGGATCAATGATCTATTGGACCAGTTATAGCATGCCAAGTATTTCAGTAATCTAGATTTGAAATTAGGATATCACCAGGTTTGGGTCAAAGAAGAAGATACTTGCAATACTACCTTCACGACAAGGAAAGGTTTGTATGAGTGGTTGGTTATTCCATTTGGTTTATGCAATGCACCGGCTACATTTATGAGACTAATGAATGAGTTTTTACACCCTTTTCTAGATTCATTTATTATTTCTTATTTATATGATGTACTAGTTTATAGTGCTACTTGGGAGGAACAAATCTCACATCTTATGTAGGTGTTAGAGACTCTAAAAAAGCACTAATTTCTATCTAATCTCAATAAATGTGAGTTTGTTCAACATTCTTTAGTATATTTTGGGTATGTGAACAGTGGAAGGGAGCTCAAGATAAATCTCGAAAAGATGGAGGCCATCATGAAATGGCGAGTTTTTACAAATGTCACTCAAGTTAGAAGTTTTTTGAGGGAAACACAATACTTTCAGAAGTTCATAGCTTCATTTTCAGTGGTAACTGCACCACTCCATGCCATAACAACCAGTTGTAAGAGTTTCTAGTTGGGGAAGAATCAACAAAATTCCTTTGATGAGATAAAAATAAACATCATTCAAGCATTAGTGCTCGCACTACCAAACTTGCAGAATCCTTTCGAAGTGGAGACAGATGCAAGTTGGCATTCCATGGGAGAAATACTAATGCAAGGAGGAAGGCATGTATGCTAACATTTCGAAGTATTTCATGGGGCATTTCTCAACTACCCTACATACGACAAGGATCTCTATTCCTTGGTACAAACTGTCAAAAAGTGGAAACACTATCTGATAGGAAAGGAGACCATCATCCACATAAATCACCATCCACTACAGTATTTGTAAGCCCAAATTAATATACAATAAACTAGACATTACAAGTGGATGGGGTTTTTACATCAATTTCATTTGGTCATAAAGTATAAGACGGGTAGCACAAACAAGTTGGCAGACATGCTTTCACAACCACCCACATCCACTAGTACAACTTTGGGAACTCTTATGCACATGGATCCTTTTACCTGTGATGCATAGAAAGAGGCATACATAGAAGATGAGCACTTCAAAGATGTGTTTCGGTAGCTATGAGGACAAATTTATATAGAATAAGGTGACAACAAGGTTGACTATCATTTATAGAATGTGTTACTCTACAAGCTTGACAAGCTCTATGTTCCTAAAGGTGAACGATTGCAGCTTATCAAAGAGGCTCACACCTCCAAGGTTGTAGGACATTTTGGCATTGGGAAGACGATCGCCAACTTACAGAGGTATGTGTACTGTCCCATAATGCAAGAAGATGTAGCATGGTATATTAGAGGATGTATAATTTGTTGTACCTACAAGCCCAACAACAAAAATCAATGTCTATACCAACCCTTACCTATACCCACTCGACCTTGGCAAAGCATTTTCATCAATTTTTTGGGAGGTTTACCAACAACGAGGGAGGGACATGATTATTTATTTGTGGTATATTATAGGTTTAGAAAAATGTGCATTCTCATGCATTGTAAAAAGACCATCAATGGACAATAAGCAGAAAAAAGTTCTTTGAACAGGTCTAGGTGCACTTTGAGATACTAAGGAGCATCATCTCAGATAGGGATACCATATTTATCAATGCATTTTGGACTACTTTGTGGGAGAAGATGGACACTAAGTTGAAGAGGAATACAACATTCCATCCACAGACAAATGGGCAAACAAAAGTATTCAATAGGACTTTGGTGCAACTTTTGAGGGGTTCAAATCAGAAGCATCTGAAGACTTGGGATGAAAATTTGATCTATATACAACACTCTTATAAAACCGTAGTCCACACTTATACGAGTAAGTCAACATTTAAAACTTGCTTTGGGTATTTTCCACCTTCACCCTTAGATGTTGTATATGGAAAGAAAGGAGGAGTGAGAGAGGACCTCACTGGAGATGCATTAAAAGTAGAAAAAAATGTTGAGAATATTAGGAAGATCCATTTGCAGGTGCAATAGATACTAAAGAAGTCATGGGAAAAGTACAAGGCTAGACATAACTAGCAAAAAACAAAGAAATTTTTTAGAGTGGGAGATAGAGTATGGTTACAACTGAATAAAGAAGGGATATAGGGTCTTGGTAAGAAGATTAAGGCTCTATGCTATGGTCATTTTGAGGTAATAGAAAAGGTGGGAGATAACACCTACAGACTTATTCTACCCCCATACATGTGAAATTACCTAGTAGTAAATGTGGAGAATCTCAAACTCTATGATACCTTCATGTTGGATCAGGGGGAGGAGCAAGTCCTACTTGTTGGGTAGGTGTTATATTATTTGCATGTGTGTTGGGGGGCATGTTAGATCTGATGTCTGCGTGTGCACTGGGTGATTTCTTAGAGGATCCCAGGGAGGGTGTTGGATTTCACCCCTTGGTTACACAGAGCATTTGGGGCAGTGCCTCAAAAAAAAAAATTGGGCGGTTTTTGCTATTTTAGCATTTTTGTTATTTTTACCATTTTTTCTATTTTTAGCAGTTTTCTAAATTAATCATGTATTAAGGGATTAGGGTTTTGGTAGCTGCAGGATACCTAAAATATTGTATATATTATATTGTGAATGGTGAAATTAATACAATCAAGAGTTGAGAGGTGTGGCACCAAGGAAGGTTGGTTTTCTCCCGGTTAAGGGTTTCCAGTATAAATCTTTGTGTACTGTATGTGTGAGCCATTGATTAATTTATATTTTTATTAAAAAATATATGCATTGCTTTAGTTCACAGGTTTAAAACTTACATGTGGTATCAGAGCACGTTTTTAGATTCAGGGGGACACCTTTCTTGTTGAGGGTTTTTCTCGGTCTTGATAGATAAAGTTTATCTTGGGTCTGTGATAAACCTAGGTTCAGTGGAATCTTTGCAGTGGTGATTCGTGTGATGAAAGAGAATGGAAAGAAATTCTAGAATTGATATTGGGAAATTCGACAATAAAAACTTTGAGCCATGGAAGCTCAATATGGAGGAACTTCTTGTAGACAAAGAATAATGGATCACTATGGATCCTGGTACAAGACCTACTGGTACACAACCTATAGGTACACAAACTACTAGTACTCAATCTACCAGCATGTCGCAAGAATATTGGAAGAAGTTGGATAGAAGAGAAAGGAGTACAATTAGACTCTGCTTGGATGATTTAGTGTTATTGAATGTGTCGAGAGAATCTACAACAAAGGAACTATGGGAAAAGTTGGGGAATTTATATCAGTCAAAGTCCTTGGTAAATTAGTTGTTTCTTCGAATGAAGTTATATCATCTTAGGATGGAAGATGGAGATGCTATGAAAATTCATCTAAATGCCTTCAATAATTTGGTTAGTCAACTTGGATCTATTCATATTACGCTTGTAGAAGAAGATAAGTGTATTACGTTGTTATGTTCTTTTCCAGACTCCTGGGATAATCTGGTTGTAGCAATTGGTTGTGCTACTCAATCTACATTAAAATATGAGGATGTGGTTTCATCCTTGTTATCGGAAGAGATGATGCAAAAAAGTATGGATAGTCATAGCATAAATGCTTTATTTGTAAGAGGTCGTCCCAAAGATAGGGATAAAAATATTTTTTTTTTGGGGGGGGAGATCTAAATCTAAACATAGATATAAATATAGAGGAAAATATTTGAGGAAATGCTAGAAATGTGGTAAAAGAGGGAATTATAAGAAAGATTGCAAGTCTAAGAAATTTGATAAAGCAAAGGGATCTAATTATTCCTCTTCCACATAGGAGAAAACCTCCATAGAAGGAGGGGATGTTTACCCGACATGTACATATACATATGAATATCGTGATGTATGGTTGATCGACTTAGGTGCATCATTTCATATGAATCCTCATAGGGAATGGTTTAGTGAATATGAAAAGTATGATGGTGGTGATGTATTCCTAGGAGATGACTCGACAACCAAAATCATGGTACATGGAAGGGTTAAGTTGTTGTTGAAATATGGAAGGATAATAACTCTCCCTGGAGTTCTGCACATCCCAAATCTAGTTAGGATCCTAATATATGTAAGTAAGTTGGATGATGAAGGTGTGGATACTTTATTGGGAAAGGGAACTTGCAAAATGGTCAGAGGAGCAATGGTGTTGATAAGGGGAGTTCGATGTGGAACTCTGTACAGGTTTTTGGAATGCACTTATAATGGTTGGTGTAACAGTTTTGTTGTCTCTGGAAATAATATCGTGTTATGGGATCAAAGACTGGGACATATTGGAGAAAAGGGTCTTCGAACACTACACGGTAAAGGTTTGGTTGAAAGTATGTCTAATTTCACCTTGGATTTTGATTTATGTGAGAATTGCATACATGGTAAATAGAATCGAGTAAGATTCCCATATGGTGCTACAAGGTTAAAGGGGATCTTAGAGTTAATACAAAGTGATGTGTTTGGAAATATGAATGTTCCATCACTAGGTAAATCTGTGTATTATGTTTCATTCATAGATGATTTCTCAAGGAACATATGGATTTATTTTCTTAATAATAAATATGAGGTATTTGATCAATTTAAAGAGTTTAACGCTATGGTAGAAAATTAGATAGAGAAGAAAATAAAGGTGTTGAGGACAGATAATGGTGGAGAATTATGTGGGAATGAATTCGAAGAGTTTTGTAAGAAGTGTGATATAGAAAGGAAGAAGATTACTCCATACACACCTCAACAGAATGGGGTTGCAGAAAGGATGAACAAGACATTGATGGAAAAAGAAAGGAGCATGCTCAATGGTGTCAGTTTGGGACAATAATTATGGAAAGCAGCAGTGGGTAATGCATGTTACATAGTAAATAGATTTCCCTCATCAATGTTGGTGGACAAAAATCCACATTAGGTATGAATTGGTAAGAAAACTTCTCTTGAACATATCAAAGTGTTTGTTTGTGATGCTTATGTACATGTTCCAAAGGAAAATAGGAGTAAGCTATATAATAAAGCTAAAATGTGTATCTATATTAGTTATAAAGATGGTATGAAAGGTTATAAGCTTTGGAACCCAGAAAGTAATAAGATTGTTTATAGTGCAGGATGTTGTTTTTAGAGAGGTTAAATATGTTCCCAAACATGAATTCCTACCAAGGCAAGAAGAACATAATAAAATAGAGTTTGAGTTGGATGAAGCAAAATTTGAACCAACAGAAGAAGATGAATAATAAGAAGAAGAACCTCATACTCCAATATTGAGGAGATCAATGAGGGAAAGAAGGAAACCAAAAAGGTATATTCCACCTTATTTTCATGATAATTTTGATTTATCTATTATTGATGATGATCTATAGTATTACAGATATAAAATAGTATGTAGAATATAAATATTTTAACTAGAAATGGCAGAGAAGCAATGATATAATAAAAACAATAAAGAATAATACTAGAATAACACCAGAAATAACACTTTAATTACTGATAGCAATGTTTACTTTCCTCTTCGAGGGGGAAACCTCCAGTAGAGTAGATCTCTATTACAATAATATCCAAGCCAAGATTTCCCATACCCTCTACTTCTATTTATACTCTATCTATCCAAAAGAACAATATAGAGGAAGATCCTTCTAGAAGCAGAAGCTTCTATTAGGTCTTCTTACATTTGACTTATTCTTACTTATTGCTAGTCCTTATTAATATTATTTTTTATTAAATGGAATTATATTATTCTACCTACATGAGGGGGTTAGTGAGGTTAGGCCCCTAACATGCCCCNCTTGAAAAACAACCTTGTACTCAAGGCTTCAAATGATGGAATTGTTGTAGAATGGTTGTCGGCTCCCAGGTGGAATCTTATGGAGGTGTATCTTTCCATTGGACTAACACTTCTTGGATGGTGCACTGACAAAGATGATGCTCTCTCTGGGACAAAACTTCTTGTGGATGTAACCATATGGAAACTTCTTCATCCAACTTAGGGAGACTAGTTTGAGTTTGGCACTTTGTTCCAATCACCTTATTTAAGAAGAAAATGTGAAAAACAAGATGGAGCTTTGAATGACTGGGTAGAGCTAACTGATAGGTCACAGATCCCACACACTTGAGAAATGTATAAGGACCATAAAATTTGGGAGCAAGTTTTTGGCAGTGTTGAGCTTTGAGTGAAGTCTGCTTATAAGGTTGTATTCGAAGAAATACATCGTCCCCTTCAACAAAATGGAGTTTGGAATGACCTTGATCTACTTGTTGCTTCATGCGATTCTGGGCCATGACCAAATTGTCTTTGAGGGCATAAAGAATATCCTTGTGGATTGTAATATTTTTGTCAATCTCTTGAACCTTCGAGACCCCTTGCATATAGGAGAGAATTGATGGGAGATTTTGGCCATAGATTGCTTCAAAAGGAGTCATACGAGTAGTTGTATGGTAAGATGTGTTGTACCACCATTCATCTAGGGGTAACCATTGGGCCCACTGATTTTTTCGCTCAAATGAAAAACACCTCAAATATGTTTCCAAACATTTTTTGACAACTTCAGTCTAGCCATCTGTCTGGGGGTGATAAGTAGTGATGAGATGCAATTGGGTGCCCTGTAGCTTGAACAATTCTTGCCAAACATTTCTGGTCAAAGTGGGGTCTCTGTCAGAGACAATAGAATTAGGCATGCCATGAAGCTTGAAGATATTATCCATGAATATTTGAGCCACTGTGGAGGTTGTGAATGGGTGTTGAAGAGAACAAAAATGAGAATATTAGGAGAGATGATATACTTCCACCATGACGACTGAGTTATTTCCTGATTTAGGTAATCTCATAATGAAATCCATAGAAATATCTCACCAAATAGTAGGGGGAATCAGAAGCATTTGGAGTGTTCCTGGAGCTTTAATACTTTCTCCCTTGTTGCATTGACATACCTCACATTCATCCACAAAGGTGCATATGTCATGTTTCATACCTTCCTAGAAAAAAGAGCGTTTGACCCGTTCATAGGTTTTGGTAAACCCTGAATGCCCGACTATGGGTGAGGCATGAATTTTAGAAAGAATTATGGATTTAAGTTGGTATTTCTTGCATAAATACAAACATCCTTTGTAGTGAATCCCTTCATTATGAAAAGAGTACCCTGGAGAAACTAAAGAATTGTGTTGCAATTGGTAGAGCAGGATAAAAATTTTGGGGTCTTGCAACCATTCCTGATGAACAGCTTAGAGCTAATCTGGTACAATGACGAAGAGGGAGAAAAGGGACCCGTCTTCTTCATATTTCCATAAAAGAGAATCAACCACTACATTTTCCTCGCCCTTCTTGTAAATGATCTCATAATCATATCCAAATAGCTTGGTCACCCATTTTTGTTGTGTCGGGGATGAAATTCATTTTTCTAGGAAATACCTGAGACTCTAATGATCAATTTTGATTTGGAATTGTTGACCCAATAAATAAGGACTCCAGAGATCAACAACATGGAGAATAACTAACATTTCCTTTTCATAAATGGATTGGCCCAAATGTCGTTCTGAAAGTTGTTTGCTAGTGAAGACCAAGGGTCGACCATCTTGCATGAGGACGGCTCCAATTCCTTTCCTGGAAGCATCACATTCCAATACAAATGTCTTTGTGAAGTCTGGGAGGGATAGGACAAGGGTCGAGCACATAAAATCTTTTAAGGCTTAGAAGGTGTTAGCACTCCGTAACTCTATTTAGCTGATAAACAAACGACAAATGTAACTTTTTAAACCGCTTTGAGACCCGAAACTAGCCTTTTGAATCTGGAGAGGGCTCTCTCGGAAATGGTGCTTTATCCGCGTAGGATATGGCTTTGAAAATAAATGGCTAGATTCAACACCTATGATATAATGGGTTCTATTTATATTGGAGCAAGAAGGTAAGACTTGGGGGCTATGGAGTCGATTTGAGGAAATGACAGAGATAAATGACTCAATGGTCGGACTTGAGAGGATAAGGCTATGCGAGCAATAGCCTTCAGTGTAAACCTTAATTTGTGGTGGAAGAAATTACACGAAGTAACTCAGGAGCGTCACTGCGGGCAAATTCAGAGTTATATTTGGAGGAAAACGTTTTGTCTAAATGGCGCGAACAAGGGGCGTTGTACAACGAATCCACATGTTAAAAAATTTGTTCTGAAATAGATAGTAAGAGATATGAAATAAAGATAATAGGAAGCACATACGCAAATAAAGATGCATGATACATCCAACTATTACAACTAGAATATTTTCATCAAGTCACAGGACCTTTGCATTAAATTTCGGTCAAAACTCAGATTACATACAATAGCAGTCGTCTACCAAATTTGCCAACCAACCCTGTTTACATGAAAATGGTCCCCATATATAGAGAACTAATGTCACCTTTGGTTCTTAGGTTCGAACTTCTCCCTCCTAGAATTAGGGATCCATTTTCTTTGAAAGAGAACAATAACTTCAACGGATTCACTAAAAATAGAAAACTCGACTTTGCCAAATCATAATCGTAATCAAAATATTCTTTATAGTCATTGAACATGATAATAATTCGACCATATGGTTGTGATGAGTCACCATGTAGACTGTTGGATACTCTGTCACCCCTGCACAACAATTCTGCTATGCAATAGTAACCTACAACAAAAAACGCAGCGGATTTTCACAACAAAATGGGAAAATAGGGGTTAAATATGACATCATATCTCACTAATAAAAAACTATTTTTAGAAACTGAGAGAGGTTGTTTTATTTAAGCTCGTTATAAAGAACAACCTCTCTCGATTTCTTGAAATTAGTCTTCAGTTGGCTAGAATATGTGTCGCAAAAACATGTATCGGACAGGAAATCATGAAAATTGAAAAAGAGGGCTCCAATATTCCTTCGAATCTCCCAATCCATGACAAATTCTGCAAATCTGAGAGAGATTTTTATTATTTTTATTGTCTTAAAAAAAAACTCTCGAGGATTTTCAAAATTGTTCTCTAGTTTGTCATAAATTGATCTTGAATTTTACCACTAAACCAATAATTTGCACAGTGCAACCTGTAGCATGTGTGATGGAAAAATCCACTGCGTGACAACATCCTATGCGCGATAGAATCCATTGTGCGACAACATCCTATGTGTGACATAATCCACTGCGTGACAACATCCTATGCGCAATGAAATCCACTGCATGGAAACATCCTATGCATGATAGAATCTATTGCACGACAGAAATCCACTGCACGACAAAATCCTTTGGGTGGTGAAGTTCTCTGCACAGCGCGTAGAAACATTTTCAGTGTGCAATTGCAAATGTAAATGGAACAAATAAATGATAATCTTCCTTTTGACACTGACCCAGTCATAAAAACAATATGGGTGCTAACATGCATGACTTTGCATTTTGTTGACAAACCTATAAACTTGGTTATGAAAATCACGGTGCTAACAGCTGGCTCCAACGGGGATGATATCCTCCCTGTGAGGTAGAAAAGAAAAGTAGACTAGGTGTTGATCCATTGGGTTGCTCCCAAACCCAAATTTCCAACTGTAACTTGTAACCTACATTTGTTGAAAACCCAAAACTGTATATGCCCCAAACTGAAATCTGAAACTAAGCTAAAAATCAAACTGCAGATTGCTGAAAGAAATGCTCATAGTACTGAGATTATTCGCACTCCTACCTACCCTACTTGCTAAAAAAAAATTAATCAAGTGAAATCAAAATGCCAATGCAACCATGCAAGCACTTTATCCACTTTTTGGTAATTTCTTTGCACATGCTTGCTCCAAATTCTATGTATTGATAAGTTATTCAAAAATTTATCTATAAATTCAAATCTCAAAAAATTAAAAACATTGGGACTATTTACCACCTCCAACAAAACTGCAAATGGATCTTCCAAAACAGCATAAAACAACAATCATGTTTCACCCCTTCCACTGCATCCATGTTTTCATGTAATTCAACTTGTTGATTACCACAAAAAGGATGAAAAATATGTTGAGACTATTGGAAATAACAATCTTCTGAATCAGAAGACAATGTTGGTTGAAACGAAACCCCTAGTGGAAACCAATCCATATCTAACACTGATGTTGATTTACCATCATATTTATTTCCAAGCTGGTAGTTGATCACATGATGCAAATCTGAACTGAAACAACTTTCCATGTAATCAACAACAGGGTCATTAAAAGAATGAGAAGGTTGTTGGTCCTCTTCACTAATAACCATTTTCTCATGTAAAACAATGTCACTGTGAATGCAATCATACTTTATTACTTCCTCTATTATCTCAAGATTTAATTTCAACAATTCAAGGGAAGAAAAACATAATGGAAGATGGTTTTCATTTTTAAGTCCATTGCTTTCTTCATATTCAACATCATGCATGTAAGATTTATGATTTGAAACATTATAAACATTTTGCTTCAGCGATTCGAAAGATGAAAAACACAATGGCAAAGTTCTTTCATCTAATTCAAAACTTTCTTCATTTTCTTCACTATTGTCATATGCACAATTTTCAATTTCTTTGGATTTTGAACACACTCATTTTCAGATTCATCTTCAACCAATGGCTATAATTTTGAACTGATAAAACCTTCCATATAACAAGAAATAGGGTCATTAAACACATGAGAAGATTGCGTCAATTTCTTGTCAATTGTTTCCCATGAATTAGTGTGATTTTGCATCATCACACATTCCTCTACCTCTGTGATGATCTTTAAATTTTCTTTCAACAATTTAAATGAAGCAAAGCATAAAGGTAAATAATTTCATTCAGCTGATTCAATACTTTCTTCATATTCTTCTTTGTAGCTGTGATATGTAGGATGATTGCTCTCATTACACTGCTGAAAATGAACATTTTCTAATAGAGAACGTGCAACTGGTTGTTGTAGGAATTCAACATCATAACCATCATCATATTTATCATATATGGGAAAATCAACAACATCTGCAATGTCATCTAACAAGAAAAATCTTGGGACATCAACCTGCTTGTCAACAAACTGATTTGCAAATTCATTTTCTTGACTGTCTACAAATGAATACATAAAACAATTAGCCCCGTGCTTATCATGGGATGGATCAGAAGATAAATTAGCACCTTCTTTTTCAATAAGTGGATTATAATCCTTTGCAAAATAATCATCATTTAAAGCTTCAAGAGGACATATGATATCATTAACCCTCCTCTCAAGATTGAAATCAATTGTTCTTTGATCATATTCATTGTCATGTTCTTTAGCATCCAACTCCTCATTTCGAATTTGTTTACATGCTTGAATATTGTCTTCAACTTCCTGAGAATTATTGAAAATATGTTGCAAAGACATAGACTTCCTCTCCATCAAAAGAAAAGATAAGTCTGATTGAAAGGTTGTCACATAATGGAGCATGGCAACAACTTCAGGAGGTTGGAATTCTTTAGGCAGTTTATAATAAAGACTAGCAAACCTCCTACTGAAATTTGAGATGGTTTCATCTTTCATTCTTCTCATGGAATTAAACTCTGAAAGGAGTAGATCCCATGACTTTCTCTCACCCCAAAATCTACAGAAATATTCCCTCAATTCATCCCACGAGCTAATCGACTAAGGATGCAAATGTCTGAACATGCTTAGGCATCTCCTTGTAAGGACTGAGAAAATTCCCTCATAGACACATCATCATGTTCGATCTCAAAAAGGTCTATGCAATTCTCAAAGACATGAATATGTTTTTCAGCTGACTGTCCATCAAGCTCTCCATAGAACCTAGGAAGATACTTATAATGTTTCAGAGGAAAGTCATGAAGGATGGAAGGAAATTTAAGAGGAATGTATCTTTCTTGAATGTTGGAGGGTGTAGGATTAATAACATAATGTACAAGCTCAGCTTTGGTTTCATTAAGCTCACAAGAATGATCATGAACAACATATTGTTCAAAGGAAGGAGCTTGGTGAATATTGGTTATACAACAAGAATGTATACCTATAGTTTGCAATCAAGGATATACAAGGGTAGATCTTTGGGCTTCATTTGAATGTAGTAAGTGAAGAAATATTCTTTTGAAAAGCTCAGGAAATGACAAGAAGATATTGATAAAAAAGAAAAGTACTTCTTGGACTAAACTCAAGCTCAAGTACCTTATTTTTTCATACTCCTCTTCCATATCTCTTTCAATAGGTCTCATTCTCTAGTGGAGTCTTTGAATCACATTCGAAGCTTGATTGGAGTCGCCATGAAAAATTTAGTTTTGGATTCTTCTTCCAATGGAATCACCTTCAAATGATTTTTTGATGTGTGGAGTCGCCAGAGAAGAAATACAGCCAATATGTGCCTAATTGTCTACTGCTCTCAGACCTCAGAACTCAACCATGTCATTCTTTCCCAGGGAAAAAAATTTCAATATCGTCCCCAGCAGCGGCGCTAGAATGTTAGCACTCCGTAAATCTACTTGGCTGATAAACAGACGATGAAGGTAAAATTTTCAACTGCTTTGAGACCCTAAACTAGCCTTTCGAATATGGAGAGGGCTCTCTCAAAAATGGCGCGGTATCCACGCAGGATATGGCTTTGAAGAGCAATGGCTAGATTCAACACCTTTGATATAATGGGTTCTGGTTATATTGGCACAAGAAGGTAAGACTTGAGCTATGGAGTTGATTTGAGGAAATGACAAAGATAAATGAATCAGTGACCGGACTTGAGAGGATATGGCTAGGCAAGCAATAGCCTTCAGTATAAACCTTAATGTGTGGCAGAAGAAATTACAGGAAGTAACTCAGGAGCACTGTTGCAGGTGAATTCAGAGTTAGGTTTGGAGGAAAATGTTTTGTCTAAGTGGCGCGAACAAGGGGCGTTTTACAGTGAATCCACAGGTTCAAAAATTCATTCTGACATAGATAGTAAGATATATGAAATAAATATAACAGGAAGCACATACATAAACAAAGAGGCATGATACATAGATAGCTTTGGAGGAAAATGTTTTGTCTAAGTGGCGCGAACAAGGGGCATTGTACAGTGAATCCACAGGTTCAAAAATTAATTCTGACATAGATAGTAAGATATATGAAATAAATATATCAGGAAGCACATACACAAACAAAGAGGCATGATACATCCAACTATTACAACTAGAATCTTTTCATCAAGTCACATGACCTTTGCATTAAATTTCGGTCAAAACGCAGATTACATACAATAGAAGTCGTCTACCAAATTTGCCGACCAACCGTGTTTACATGAAAATGATCCCCATATATAGAAAACTAATGTCACCCTTGGATTTTAGGGTCGAACTACTCCCTCCTAGAATCATGGATCAGTTTTCTTTGAAAGAGAACGATAACTTCAACGTATTCACTAAAAATAGAAAACCCGACTTTGCCAAATCATGATCGTAACTGAAATATTCTTTACAGTCATTGATCATGATCAGAATTCGACCATATGGCTGTGATGATTCATCATGTACATTGTTGGATACTCTGTCACCCCTGCACAACAAGTCTGCTACGCAACAGTAACCTACAACAAAAAATGCAATGGATTTGCACAACAAACTGGGAAAATAGGCGTTAAATATGACATCATATATCACTAATAAAATATTATTTTTATAAGATGAGAGAGGTTTTTGTATTTAATCTCATTATAAATAAAAACCTCTCTCAGTTTCTTTAATTTCATCTCCAGCTGGCTGGAATACGTGTCGCAAAAACATGTATCGGACGGGAAATCAGGAAAACTAAAAAATAGGGCTCAAATATTCCTTCGAATCTCCCAATCCATGACACATTTTTCAAATATGAGAGAGTTTTTTATTACTTGGCTTGTCCTCAACAAAAAACTCTTGGGGATTTTCAAAATTATTCTCTAGTTGCTTAGAAATGGATCTTGCAGTTTACCACTAAACCAGTAATTTGCGCAGTGCGACCTGTAGCCTGTGTGTTGGAAAAATCCACTACGCGACAGAATCCACTACGTGACAACATCCTAAGCGTGATAGAATCCACTGCACAACAACATCCTATGTGCGACAGAATCCACTACACGACAACATCCTATGCGCGACGAATTCAACTGCGCAATAACATCCTATGCGCGACAGAATCTACTGCGCGACAGAAATCCACTGTGTGAGGAAATCCATTGCATGACAAAATCCTTTGCACGGTGAAGTTCTATGTGCAACGCATAGAAAGTTTTTCAATGCACAATTGCAAATGTAAATGGAACAAATAAATGATAAGCTTCCTTTTGAAATTGACCCAGTCATAAAAACAATATGGGTGCTAACATGCATGACTTTGCAATTTGTTGACAAACCTATAAACTTGGCTATGAAAATCATGGTGATAACAGAAGGCATGATCCGCAACTAAAGTCCAAGTGAAAGGCTGAAAGCATTTTTTTAAAGGAGGGAAGTGAGAGGAGCTACAATCTTTCCATAATTCTGAACAAACTTCCTATAATAGCCCGTTAAACCCAGAAAACTACGCAAGCTCTTAAGAGTTTTAGGGCAAGGCCAATCTTGTATAGATTCAATTTTCTTAGGATCCAAGAGGACACCATCCTTGCTGACAATATGACTCAGGTATTCCACTTTTGGGTCACCAAAGGCACATTTAGATTGTTTGAGGAAAAGTTGATGTTTGGAGAGTAGATGGAGAACTTGATTCACATGGGAGAGATGGGATGGCCAAGTTTTACTATATATGAGAATATTATCAAATAAAACTAAGACAAAATGACAGAGAAAATGATGGAAGACATGATTCATAAGACTTTGGAAAGTGGAAGGAGAATTACACAATCCAAAGGGCATTACTAATAATTCATAATGACCCTCATGAGTGAGAAATTCAGTATTGGGAATGTCTTTTTCTTTCATACGGATCTGGTGGTAGCCAGAACGTAGATCCAATTTGGTGAAGTATTAAGAACCACTAAATTCATTCAATAGGTCATCAATGACAAGAATGGGGAGTTTGTCTTTGATTGTGAGTTTGTTGAGGGAACATAAATCATGACACATGCACCAAGTACCTTCTTTCTTGAGTACCATGACCACAGGGGAAGAATAGGGGCTATTAATGGGACATATAACACTATCTTTGAGTAATTCATGAACAATGTTATCAATTTCATTCTTCTAGGCAAAGGGATGATGATAAGGCCGAACATTGGGAGGAATATTGTTTGGGATGAGAGGGATGGAATGATCATGGACTCCACGGGAAGGGGGAAATTCTTGGGGAGTGGTAAAAACAATATGGTGGAGAGAGAGGATAGATTGGAGGTCAGGATGAACATAAGGTGTCTCAAAAACATGAATGGAGTGGAGTTGGGATATAATTCCCGAATGACCATTTTTGAGGATATTTTCCATGCAATGGGAATTGATGATCTCAAGGGAACCTGCGGTGATGCCTTCGAACTTATATTATATTATTGTCCCTCCTGTTGGAATTGCATGGTTGAGTCCTTAAAATCCATGAGAATGGGGCCTAGAGTGCGTAACCATTTGGAACCAAGAAAAATGTCACAACCACCCATGTCTATATCAAACATATGGGATTTCAGTTGATACTAACCAATTTGGAGTCACACATTTTCATAGCATCCCCCACATTTCATGGAACCACCATTGGCAATTTTGATTTGAAAATTATTGATGGCACGGATGTAACAATTGACTTCTTGGGAAATGTGGCGATGAATAAATTTATGGGTGCTACCACTATCCACGAGGATTATGACTTTCCTATTTTTGATGTAACCAATTAATTTAAGAGTCTGTGGAGCAGAGAAGTTAGTGAGGGCATTAAGTGAAATCATTGGGTCAATGTATGGTGGGTCAGAGGGTGGGGTGAGGTCAGAAGGCGGTGGTAGTTCCTCCACATGTGGAACAACAACATCTTCTTCAGAAATATCCTTAGTCACGACCAAAAAAATATTTTGTTCCATACACTTGTGCCCGGGAAAATATTTTTCATCACAATTATAACAAAGACCCTTGAGTTAACGTTCATCCATTTCATCCTTGGTTAATTTCTAGATATTGAGGGGAGTTGCAGGAGGGGAAAAATGGGTGGGTTTAGGGTGAGTAGGAAAGGATGGTTTGTGGGTCTGGGAAGACACAATCTGTTGGGCTTCCTTGGCTCGTTGAGTAGCTTCCAACCAATTCTGGTGGCATGCCATGAGAACATGGGAAGGAATTTCATCTTTGAGGACACTGATAAAGCATTCCCTAAATAAAGCATCTGACATGCCCTCCATTCTGAAAGCCAAGTGCTCAAATGAGGAAAATAAAGGCTTCCACTATCCCAAACTGCTTTAACGTGGTGTCATTTTTGTCATCGATGTTTCGAATCCGAATCGGGATTCATCATCTGGACTAATCATCAATTGATAGCTTGTTGATCTCGTTCAATTAATAGTTAAGATGCAGGATGTTTTAAGATTTAACCTAGGTTGGTTGTCTAAAAACCTAACTTACAGAGTTTTTAAACAAAAATTAAACTAAATAATAAATTAATAATATATCATAAATTATTACTAAGGTTGAAWRTAAAAGTTTTAATAGTGTTTTAATTTTATATATGTATAAATATAAGTCTAGGGTTTTTGAATTAGATTGACTTTTTTATTTATTTWATTAGTACTTYYAATWAMTTGAATTATATTTATAGTTAATGTAAGAAKGAAKCTTTTTAGTTATGGTTTGGTTKTTTTARGGTTAGAGTTAGATAGTTATTTTATTACTYRTTAGTACTTTTAWYTTTTRTTKWWATTTAATGTATAAASTTTAGTGAACTAATAAATTAATAATAGATCATAAATTATTACTAAGGTTGAATGTAAAAGTTTTAATAGTGTTTTAATTATATATATATATAAGTCTAGGTTTTTGAATTAGATTGACCTTTTATTTATTTTATTAATTATGGTTTGGTTGATTTAGGGTTAGAATTAGATAGTTCTTTTATTTTATTACTTATTAGTACTTTTAATTTATGTTTAAATTTAATGTATAAAGTTTAGTGAACTAATTACTACATTATGGAAAGGAAGCTTTTAGTTATGGTTTAGGTTTTAATTGATTAGAATAAATCTAGGGTTTCAAAGGATTGTTTTTTAGTAGTGTTAAATTGTGTATTTAGTATGATTTTTAGTATTATTAGGTCTAAGTATTGAAGGTTTTTGTATATAAAAATAATCTTAATATGTTTAGGATACTAAGTAGATACATATATAAGAGAAATCGAGGTTTTAATATATATAGTGTCAAATGATTAGGGTATATGTAACTTAATTATTAATATATACAGTAGTAAGTGTCTATAATTAGAATTTATAAAGTAGGTAATACAGGTTAGTTAGACCCCTGAGTCTATGAAATGACACAAAGGAAATCCTAAATAAGCAAGGAAAGAAGAAGGGAGGTGTCATAACTGATTTGATCTATGAGGGTCTCTAAGTTGGTTGATTAATGGGTGCCAAAAGCTACTCACCTCTAGGCCACCGTCTCTGTTCATATTGTTGGGGTGCTTGATCATTTCTAGAGCTTCTCTTAAGCGTCTCGTGTAGTAATGATCCTCTTTTGCTAGTATCTTTGTATTCTCAAGGCAGACATGATGTTTGGTCTTAAGTGAGTGTTCTGCTAAGGCCGAGGTGTGAATACATTCATTTCTAATGTTTGCTCCATGTTCCTTAATCCTTACATGAAATGATCGTCCGATTTCCCTAATGTAGCATTTCCCACATGAACAAGAGACCTTGTAGATGCCTTTTCCTTGTTGTTGGTCTATAGGTTCCTTTATAGCCTTCATCCTTTGTCTGATGGTAACTAGGGGTTTGAAGGAGGTTGTAATTTCTTTCTTTTTTAAAACTTTTTCAATCTTGTCTGTGACATCCCGAATGTAAGGAAGAAAGACCTTTATGTTGGAGGTTTGATCATTCTGTACACGGGTCCTATTATCCTTCCTATCCATTGCCTTTTTGATTTCTCTATCTTTATACCCAATGTTCTTAAAGACCTTAGTCAAGTGGCCTATTTTTTCCTTTAGATGTTCTTTGTCAGAAATTCTTGCTGCCCTTATTGCCATGGTGTTGAGAACCCCCATCTTCTGAGAGGAATGGTGGTGGGAATCCACATGAAGGTAGTTGTCTTTGTGATTTTTCTTCCTAAAGACCTTGTGTCCCAGTGTACCATTTTGTTTTCTAGTCATAAGAACGTCTAGGAAGGATATGTTGTTGTTTTCATAGAGACATCAAAAAGGAAATGGATAGGAAGGATAATAGGACCCGTGTACAGAATGATCAAACCTCCAACATAAAGGCCTTTCTTCATTACATTTGGGATGTCACAAACATGATCAAACCTCCAACATAAAGGCCTTTCTTCCTTACATTTGGGATGTCACAAACAAGATTGAAAAAGTTTTAAAAAAGAAAGAAATTACAACCTCCTTCAAACCCCTAGTTACCATCAGACAAAGAATGAAGTCTGTAAAGGACCCTATAGACCAACGACAAGGAAAATGCATCTACAAGGTCTCTTGTTCATGCGGGAAATGTTACATTAGGGAAACCAGACGATCATTTCAGGTAAGGATTAAGGAACATGGAGCAGAGATTAGAAATGAACGCATTCGCACATCAGCCTTAGTAGAACACTCACTTAAGACTAAACATCATGCCTGCCTTGAGGATACAAAGATACTAGCAAAAGAGGATCATTACTACACGAGATGCTTAAGAGAAGCTCTAGAAACAATCAAGCACCCCAACAATATGAACAGAGACGGTGGCCTGGAGGTGAGCAGCTTTTGGCACCCATTAATCAACCAACTTAGAGACCCTCATAGATCAAATCAGGTATGACACCTCCCTTCTTCTTTCCTTGCTTATTTAGGTTTTCCTTTGTGTCAGTTCATAGACTCATGGGTCTAACTAACCTGTATTACCTACTTTATAAATTCTAATTATAGACACTTACTAGTGTATATATTAATAATTAAGTTACATATACCCTAATCATTTGACATTATATATATTAAAACCACACTTTCTCTTATATATGTATCTACTTAGTATCCTAAACATATTAAGATTGTTTTTATATACAAAAACCTTCAATACTTAAAACCTAATAATACTAAAAATCATACTAAATACACAATTTAACACTACTAAAAAACAATCCTTTGAAACCCTAGATTTATTCTAATCAATTAAAACCTAAACCATAACTAAAAGCTTACTTTCCATAATGTAGTAATTAGTTCACTAAACTTTATACATTAAATTAAAACATAAATTAAAATTACTAATAAGTAATAAAATAAAAAAACTATCTAACTCTAACCCTAAATCAACCAAACTATAATTAAAAAGTACTAATAAAATAAATAAAAAGTCAATCTAATTCAAAACCATAGACTTATATTTATACATATATAAAATTAAAACACTATTAAAACTTTTACATTCAACCTTAGTAATAATTTATGATCTATTATTAATTTATTAGTTCACTAAAGTTTATACATTAAATAAAAATAAAAATTAAAAGTACTAATAAGTAATAAAATAACTATCTAACTCTAACCCTAAAACAACCAAACCATAACTAAAAAGCTTCCTTCTTACATTAACTATAAATATAATTAAATTAATTAAAATTACTAATAAAATAAATAAAAAGTCAATTTAATTCAAAACCCTAGACTTATATTTATACATATATAAAATTAAAACACCATTAAAACTTTTACATTCAACTTTAGTAATAATTTATGATATATTATTAATTTATTATTTAGTTTAATTTTTGTTTAAAAACTCTATAAGTAAGGTTTTTAAACAACTGACTTAAGTTAAATATTAAAACATCTTGCATCTTAACTATTAATTGATCGAGATCAACAAGCTATCAATTGACGATTAGTCCTGATGATGAATCCTGATTCGGATTCAAAACGTCGATGACAAAAATGACACCAACTGTGGATTATCTGGCAAATAACTTCGAAACTCCTCACCACAGAAATATGAAAACTGCTTTAAATTGGTCAAACGACCTAAATGGTGGGTTTCAGAGTCAAAGAGGACATAAATTTCGACCACAAATTGTGTCCAAGAAAGATACCCTTGGTGTGCCTTTTTTCTCCATTGCCACCATTTCCATCCTTTTGTATCTATATGAAGGACACCATAATGAAGCTTGGATAAATCATCAATAATGCCATGCAAAGAGAAATAATGTTCCATTTGGGTGACCCAGCCTGTTGGAGTTGATCCATCAAATTTGTTCACCTCAATTCTAGGAGGGCGGAGGTCTCAGGAAAAGTGGGTAGTATGAGGGTTGTGGTAATGGGAAGAGTCATGGTCATCCTGATAAGATGGTTGTTTAGAAAAGGAAGGGTTCTAGGAATGACCCAGAAAGTTTTCTTTGAGGTATTTGATGTAGGAACATTGCTCCTGGAGGTCTTTGATGTGGGAACATTGGTCCTTGAAGATCTCAATAGTGGAATTGATGGAGCTAATATTGGAAGTGAGATGCTTGATGTCATCCTTGTATTGATTATAGTCAGCAATCAAGGGATTGAGTTCTTGGGCTCGTGTGGTAGTCATTTGGAAAAAGGAGAAAGAAAATGGTATAGGGAAAACAAAATAGTCTGGAGGGGTGGGTAGGACCACGAAGAAAAAAGGGTGTCAAATGATAGGTATCACTGCGATTAGGGAAAATAGGGGGATCCAAATGGATAAGATCCAAATAAGCGTGCTAGATACGGGTTGGGTCCACACACAAAAAATGTGTTAAAAATGAGAGGTATCATGAGAATCGGGATGAAGAGAGGACCCCAGTGGGATAAGTCCAAAATAAGTGTGCCAGTGGGACCACTATACTCTCTTTTTTTTGGTACTCCTACGGAGTTATACTCAAACCTGAATAATACTGTAGTGACAAAATGCCCAAATGCTTAACAGGAAGAAATGTGTAGTAATTTCGCAATTAGAATGTAGAAGGCGAAGTTGCGCGGTAATAGATCTTGTCCGTTCAATTTTTTTTTCCATCTCCAGGGTTAGGATATTCATTATTTCTACAGACAAGGGTTTTCCCCGTACTATAGCTCTTTGATATACGTGTGGGGTCCAACAGTAGTACTTATCCCAATATCTCAGGGCACCAACTAAGGAGGCTAAACCATGCCCTTAGTCGTACTACCCAACTACCCATGTACTAGAGAGTATATTCCTGAGTGTTGTTCTCAGTGGAACTATAACAGTCAGGCAGTCGATCGGTTTATCTATGGAGGGCTTCAGGATATCTAGGTCGATCCATATAAAGGTGTTGTCTGATCCACTACCACTTGTATTTCCTGCGTGTATGACTCCTTGACCACGGGTTTATGTACATAATGACAATTCTTTGTAGCTTTAAGACACCGGAATACGTCTCTACCCTGAAAAAAAATAAAATTAACCCATAGTTTTCTGTCAAGGAAGGTGCTCTGATACGACTTGTAGTATTCCATATATAAAATAGTATGCAGAACAAAAAAAAATCAACTAGAAATGGAAGATAAGAAATGATATAATCAGAACAACACCAGAATAATACCAGAATAACACCAGAAAGAGCACTTTAATGACTGATAGCAATGTTCACTTTCCTCTTTGAGGGGAAACCTCCAGCAGAGTAGAGTTCTATTACTACAATAATATCCAAGACAATATTTCTCATACCCTCTACTTCTATTTATACTCTATCTATCCAAAAGACCAATCTATAGGAATATCCTTCTAGAAGCGGAAGCTTCTATTAGGTCTTCTTACATTGGACTTATTCTTCCTTATTGCTAGGAATTATTAATATTATCCTTTATTATATGGAATTATATTATTCTACCTACGTGAGGGGTTAGGGAGGTTATATCCCTAACATGATCCCAGAAGTTTCAGGAAAGCAGTGGATTCAAAGGATAGTAAAATCTGGAAGAAGGCCATGGTTGAAGAGATGGATGCCTTGGATGCCTTGGATAAGAAAGGCCATTGGCAACAAATGGGTTTTTAATAAGAAGTTGAATGTAGAAGGAAAATTGGAGAAATACAAAGCTCGGTTAGTAGAAAAAGGTTACTCCTAGGTAGAGGGAATTGACTTTGGTGAAAGTTTTTCTCATGTTGCTAAGTTAACTTCTATTATATTTATTTTATCTGTTGTTTTTGCTTTTGATTTTGAAGTAGAACAAATGAATGTGAAGACAACATTCCTACATGGGGATATGGAATAAGAAATTTACATGAAGCAACCAGAAGGCCTTGCAGTGAAGGGAAAGAAAGAGCTGGCATGTAAGCTAAAGAAGTCACTATATGGTCTAAAGAAATCACCTAGGATGTGATACCAAAAGTTTGACACATACATTCTTGGAATGGGATTTGTGAGAAGCAGGGTTGATCATTGTATATATTCCAAGAAGATTGGTAATCACTTCATTTATGTAGTTTTGTATGTCGATGACATGTTGCTGGTAGGAAACAAAATGGATGTAATCAAGGACGTAAAGTCATAGTTGTCCTCCAAATTTGACATGAAGGATCTCGGGGCTGCTAACTTCATTATGGGAATGGATATTAAAAGAAAGCGTGCAAACAAGAAACTCTAGTTGAATAAGAGAAAATATGTTGAGACGATATTACATAGGTTTAATATGTAGGAAAGTAACCCGGTGAAGGTTCTTATTCCTGTAGGTGTAAAGTTATTTGTAGATTAGTGTCCCAACAAGGAATTGCAACAAGGAGACTATTTAACCTGAAGGGGATATTCAAACAAACTCCATCCATGTGGTAATTTTCTTTGCATATGATGAATCAAATCGATGTCTAAGTGAGATATTATTGATGTTGGTGTCAAATGGTCCAATAATTCCAGTTTTTTACAAAGTGAATCCCACTGAGATTGGGTTGATGGAGGGAAAAAATGAAGTGTATGCTCAATCCCAATAGAAACTTGAAGGGAATACAACTTATGACCTTCAAACTCCAGAAGATAAGTCAAGATATTGCTACGCTACTTTTGAAAATTGGAGAAATGGTCTTTCTATTGTTGTTGGAATAAGTAGTTTTGAACTCAAGGCCTATAATAACTAGGAACTCAAATTTTCCACTCGGTATTGAGTTTGAAAATTATTTTATTGCGAGTAGAGTTGAAGAAAATATCGGGTTGTGGGGATTGTTGGGTTGGGTGGAGAAATAAATAAATCGATGGAAAAATAACTCTCCAATTGAAACAGTTCACATTACAAACTCCTAATTTTTATATACGACATAAGAGAAAACATAGAGGAAACACTCTTTAATTGTAGAGGAAACTTCTTAAAATATTGACTGGATTATATATCCAATAGTGGCACTAGAAGACAATAATGATGAAGGTATAGAGAGGCTTAAAAATCATCTATCCTCTTCCTAGATGTTGTTAATTTTAGTTGATGTATATAGCATGGATTAGATTGATGCACTTTTGCTAGATGAAATTTTTCTCCACTCAAATAGTTTAATATTGATTACATCTTAAAACAAGGATGTTCTCACAAACTCACAAGCTGAAAAATCATCAATTTATTCCATAAAAGGGCTTAATAAACAACGCTCCCAAGAGCTTGTTGTCGTGCCTTCAACCGAGCCTATTCACTACCATGGTTTGAATTTTTGGCAGATAAGTTCTTACAAACCTATGATGGATTGTATTTATCTTTAAAAGTGTTCATGGCACTTCTTTGTGGAAACAACGAACTTTCTTATTTTCATGAGAAATTGGATAGGATATAAAACTTATTGGAAATAGTAATTACAAGTCGATGAGATTTACGTCTCCGTCGATTTGTCAGCCAATATTTCAGTCAGTTTGCAAATACAAATTCACAAGTTTACTCAAACTTATTTTTGTCAGTCGGCAAGAAGGGGAGTTAATTAATGAAGCCGATCTTTATCTTTATCGAGTCCAGTTAAGTAGATAGAAGTTAGTCGATATTTATTGTTGTATTAATTGTTGAGTCAGTTTTTACTTATACATGAAGTCTCAGTCTTATCTATATATGTTCGAGTCTGTAGGAAGTCAAAATGTAGAGAGAGCGATAAACACGGAGAAGAGAAGCAACAACAACAACTGAAGGTAGTCAAAGAAGTCTGAGAGAACAATCTTTGTATGTGTATTATGTAAGTTGCATAAATTATTCAGAAGTCATAAGAGAATAAGCTCATCTCAATTATTATATTTTGTAATAGCGTGCAACGTCGAAGTTCTTAATATCAAGTATTATTGTGTATTGACAAGTTATGTTATATTTCTGAGTTTATATGCTAAGTATAGCATTGTGTTGTCTCTTTGTCACAAAATCGTTCATTAAGTGTTTTATCACAGCGCGCAGTAAATCATGCACTATCTGCACTGCATGGTAAGTCTTGAGAAGTTCATTCACTAAAATTTGTGGCGTGCACTATTTGTAACTACGCTGTGTAGATTTTTTCTATGCGTTGTAGATGCCATATTTGGTATCAGAGCAGGTTGATCATAGTAGGTTCTGTCAGAACAAGTTCAAGAGTAGTAACTCTATTGTTAAGTGAAATATGGCTTCTACTTAAAATCTACAACCTCCCACTTTTATAGGAAAAAATTATGAGTTGTGGTCCTTTACCATGAAGTTTTTATTTAGGGGTCAAGATGTATGGGATATAGTCGAGAATGGTTATGTGTAACTAGAAGATAAAGCAACGTACAATTCCATCACACAAGCTAAGAAGTATGCTTTGAAAGATCAAAGGAAGAAGGATGGAAAGATAATTTTTTACATACATCAAGCCATGCATGAAATAATACTCCCAAGAGTTGCATCAACAAAGCAAGCCAAGGAAGCATGGGACATATTACAAACATATTATTAGGGTATGGACAAAGTCAAGACTTCAAAACTACAAATTCTTAGAAGATATTTTGAAACTTTGTCAAAGAAAGATATAGATTCAGTAGATTCCTTTTATACCCATGTTATTGGCCTGATAAATCAGATTAATTCTCATGGTGAAACCGGAGAAGATAGAAAAGTTGTTGAGAAAGTAATTAGGAGTCTTCCTCCTAAATTTGATACCCTTTTTGTGACTCTAGAAGAGCAAAGACTTGAGTTAGTTCAACCTAGATGAACTGCAAGCTTCCCTCATAAATCATGAAAAGATATTAAATAGGTCAAACATGTCATTAGATAATGCATTTTTTCCACAGTCATATATAAGTTATGGAAGAGGAAGGGGGAGAGTTAACTCTAGAGGAAGAGAAAGTTCTATTAGAGGTGGACGCAGTAGAAATCCTAGAAATACTAGTGGAAGAGGTCAAAACACAAATACCAGTCAGCCAAGTAGTCAGAGAACTGATGAATCAAAGATTCAATGAAATTACTGTAAAAAATATGGACATTGTGCATATGAGTGCAGGAAGAGACAATATAATCAGAACAAGCAAGGTCAAGATTAGTCTCATAGCGCAAATAGTCCCTCCAGTCCTATGTTTATGGTGCGCATTGAAGCAATGCCTATAGTATCACCAGTTGAATGCAATGTTTCCCAAGAAAGACCATGTGACATATGGTATCTAGATTTAGGCTACAGTAATCACATGACATGAAACATAGAATTTTTTTCTGGTTTGGATAAGTCAGTCCAAACCAAGATTACATTTGGAACAAATATCCAAGTCACTGTCTTAGGAAAAGGAAATATAAATATTTTAACTAAAAAAGGAGAACAAAAATTTATGCCCGATGTATATTATGTTTCTAGTTTGAAGCATAATCTGATGAGCACATGACAATTGTTACAAAAAGGATACTGAATCTATGTGGAAGATAATCACTGTGTGATTATGGATATATATCCAAGCAATCATCTTATTGAAAGAATTCAGATGACAAGCAATATAATGTTCACATTGCAATGAACCTAGCCAAGAAGAGAAATACAACACAAGCTATCGGTAAATCAAAATATCTACAGTTAGACACCGCATTTACAGTATAAAGTGTGCGCAGTATCAAGAAAGGAAAAAGTGGTGCAGAGATGTAGGAAACATTCCAATATGAAGTGCATTATGATTCCTAGCTATGGCATTTCATATTTGGAGATTTAAACTTTGGAGGTCTGAAGCTGCTACACACAAAGAATATGGTAAAATGTTTTCCATTGACTGAAAAACCAGAAAGAATATGTGAAGGCTGTATTTTTGGAAAGCAACATAGAGAGTCATTTCCAGTTGGTAAGTCATACAGAGAAAACGCTCCACTGGAAATAGTATGCTAAAACATTTGTGGACCAATGCAAACACCATCTATAGGAGGAAGTACTTATTTTTTGACATTTATTGATGATTTCTCAAGAAAGACATGGATTTATTTCCTAAAACATAAATATGACTCATTGGGTTGTTTTTAGCAATTCAAATCACTTGTGGAGAATCAGAGTGGTTATTACATCAAGTGTCTAAGAACTGACAAAGGAGGAGAATACATTTCAAGAGAGTTTCAGAACTTTTGTAAAGTTCATGGAATCTACAAACAATTTACCTCGCGGTATGCACCATAGCAGAATGGTGCCACTGAAAGAAAGAACAGGACCATCATGGAGATGGTGTGAAATATGTTGGAAGACAAACATTTGTCAAATGAGTATTGGGATGAGGCAGTAGCAATTGTAGTATACATATTGAACAAATGTCCAACAAAGAGTGTGAAGAACAAAGTTCCTCAAGAAGCCTAGATAGGAATGAAGCATAATGTGGTGCACTTAAGAGTTTTTTCTTGCGTCGCATACGCACATGATCCAGATGAGTTGAGAAATAAGACGGAAAATAAAGGAAAAAAATGTATATTTTTTGGGTATTCTGAAGACACAAAAGGATACAAGTTGTATGACCTTGTCGCAAGAAAAATCATAATCAACTGGAATGTTCAATTCATGGAAAATGAAGCATGGGATGGAAGCATAGAAAAGACAATCATAATTATTAATGTTATTGAGCATGATGAAAAATAATATAAAGTGATTGAAACACCATGCATAATTCATTGCATAGTCCCTTCTACACATGGCACTACGATGCAAATCACAACGCAAAATACTCCAATGATATCTGCAGGTGCGTACCTATAGCACAATAGACACCAGTAAGTAGTTTGAGTAGTTTTACATCTCCATATCCAACTTTAGCAAGTCTGTTACCAAGAAAGAAAATAATTCCACACGACATCTATAATGAGGACACAACAAATTCATTTTTCAGTTTTTTCTCTGTTTTCAAAAATAGATGATCCTTTAACTTTTGAAGAAGTTGTCAAAGATGATGTATGGGCTTAAGCCATGGATGAAGAAATTAGATGCATAGAGAACAATCAAACATGGGAATTGGTATATGTACCTGAAGACAAGGAAGTGATAAGTGTCAAGTGGATTTATAAAACCAAGAAAAATGCAGAAGGAAATGTGCAGAAGCACAAGGCAAGGCTAGTTGCAAGAGGTTTTACAAAGAAACCTGGAATTGATTTCAATGAACATTTGCACTAGTTGCACACATGGACATAGTTAGAACTGTGTTGTCCATTGTTGCACAGAACAAATGGCTAGTTTACCAAATGGATGTAAAGTCAACATTTTTAAATGGACATCTAGAAGAAGAAGTGTATGTGGAACAACCACAAGGCTATGAGGTTCCAGTACAAGAAGACAAAGTGTACATGTTGAAGAAGGCATTGTATGGATTAAAGCAAGATCCTAGAACTTGGTATAGTCGCATAGATTCCTATCTAACACAGAATGGATTTCAGAGAAGTGAATGTGAGTCAACATTGTACATAAAAGAAAACCAACAAGTTAGCATGTTAATTGATTTCTTATATGCAGATGATTTAATTTTTACAGGTGATTTTGGCATAGAAGAATTTAAGTCTATCATGAAGGATGAATTTGAAATGACTTATTTAGGGATTATGAGATATTTTTTGGGTATTAAAGTTCACCAATCCAAAGATCATATATTTATCTCACAATCTAAGTATGCGCATGAAATTTTGAAAAGATTCAACATGATAAATTCCAAAGCAGCCCCAAGACCTATCATAACAGGATTAAAGTTAAGCAAAGAAGATGAAGGGTCCAAGGTGGATCCCACACTGTTTAAAAGACTGGTAGGAAGTCTTATGTATCTAAAAACAACAAAACCTGATATTATGTATGGATTGAGCCTGATTTCAAGGTTCATGGAAACTCCAAAAGAATCACATTGGAAGGTAGGAAAGAGAATTCTGAGATATGTGAATGGAACAAAAGACTTTGGCATTATGTATTCTACTATAGAAGATTTCAAACTTATTGGATACATTGACAGTGATTGTGGAGGTAGCATAGATGACATGAAAAGTACCTTTGGGTACACATTTCATTTTGGAATAGGTATAGTATCATGGGAATAAAAAAAACAACCCATTGTGACTCTTTCTTTAGCAGAAGCAGAGTACGTCGCAACTACAAGTGCAAATTGTCAAGCAGTTTGGAAGGGAAGAATGTTAAAATATATGTTGTAGGAACAACAAGAACCAACGACAATATTTTGTGACAATAAATTTTCCATAATATTATCAAAGAATCATGTGTTTCAAAAGAAAACCAAGCATATTGATACAAGGTATCATTTTATCAGAGAATTAGTGAATAAAAAAATAAATTGTTTAGAGTTTTGCAGGTCAAAAGAAAAAGTCACAAATATTTTCACAAAATATTTAGCAAGAGATGCATATCAACATCTATGCAGTAGTCTGGGAGTTTGCGCAGTGACAAATGATTGACAGTATATGTCAAATTCAAATTTTTGATGTAAATTTTGTAATCTCGCCTACTTATAATTAAGGGGGAGTGTTGGTAATAGTAATTACAAGTCAGTGAGCTTTACGTCTTCGCCGATTTGTCGGTCAGTCTACAAATACAAATTCACAATTTTACTCAAACTCAGTTTTGTTATTCGACATGCAGGGGAGTTAATAAATGAAGCCGATTTTTATCTTTTTCGAGTTCAGATAAGTAGATAGAATTCAGTCAACATTTATTGTTGTATTAATTGTTGAGTCAGTTTTTACTTCTACAGGAAGTCTCAATCTTATCTATATATGTATGAATATGTAGGAAGTCGAAATGCAGAGAGAGCAATAGACACAGAGCAAAGAAGAAGCAACAACAACTGAAGGTAGTCAAAGAAGTCCGAGAGAACAAGCTTTGTATGTGTATTATGTAAGTTGCAAAAAGTGTTCAGAAGTCATAAGAGCAGAAGTTCATCTCAATTATCATATTTTGTAATAGTATGCAACGTTGAAGTTCTTAATATCAAGTATTATTGTGTATTGACAAGTTTTGTTATATCTCTGAGTTTATATGCTAAGTATAGCATTATGTTGTCTCTGTATCACGAAATCATTCATTAAGTGTTTTATCACAATGTGCTATAAATCATCACTGCGCGATAAGTCTCAAGAAGTTCAGTCACAAAGTTTTGACTTAAAATTAGTGAAAAAACCCTAACAAGCAAGGAAAAACCGATTTCTTAGACACTGCATAGTTTCATAAGAGAAAATAGGATATGGACCATGTATGCCTTCATCATCACATAACACAGACATATATGCATGCATTCATCACATAACACATATATATATTTCTTAGACAACAAATATATGCATACATTAATCACATAACACAGATGTTACCGTGGTTCACCCCCTCCTGGGCTACATCCACAAAGATCTAGCTCTTGGCTCTTTTACTATAGTATTTCTGCATCTACAGCGTCGCTCACGTTACAATTATTCTCAGTTGGGTAAGATCTATATGAGGCAGACTAGATCGCACCAGGCTCCTTAGCCTGTGATTTAACCCTCGAGATCAACCCCCCTTCGCCCCCTCCAGCTCAACAACTTACCAAAATAGGTCATACAACAAAATATTACTTATCCGCTCGCTACAATACTTCTCTCTGTACTAACACTAGTCTCTCTAATAAAAATCGAACCCCTTATGATACCAAAGTATCTATATTTATAGGTTTTTTGGCTCTTCAACCGTTACAATACATTACCAAAACCCTAACCCTACTATCGTTAGGTCTTCCCTGCATGCTCACGTGTTTTTCTTCCTTCCAGCTATTGCTTTCCTCATGCATGCTTTCTTTCCCAAAATCTCCTTGCTTTTCCCCTTTGGCCTGCTTCCAACAAAGACTATTAAACCTGAAGGGGATATTCAAACAAATTCTATCCATGTTGCAATTTTATTCACATATGATGAATCAAATCGATGTCTAAGTGAGATCCTATTGATGTTGGTTTCAAATTCTCCAATAATTCCAGTGTTTTATAAAGTGAATCCCATTGAGATTGAGTTGATGCAGGGAAAAAATGGAGTGTATGCTCAAGCCCAATAGAAACTTGAATGGAAGACCACTTATGACCCTCAAACTCCATAATATAAGTCAAGATATTGCTCCACTACTTTTGAACATTGGAGAAATGGTCTTTCCATTGTTGTTGAAATAAGCAGTTTTGAACTCGAGGCCTATAACAACTAAGAACTCCAATTTTCCACTCGGCATTTTCTTGTTGGTTATTTCTATTTTATTGTGAATAACCAAGTGGTGATAGGGAATTTCAAGATAAGGTGGTGGGGAGTTGAACATAGCCAAATATACAATGGGTTTAGATGAAAAGGTGGAAGAGTTTGGAAATTATTTTATTGCGAGCAACGTGGAAGAAAATATCAGGTTCTAGGGATTATTGGGTTGGGTGGAGAAAGAAAGACATCGATGGAAAAACAACTCTTCAATTGAAACAGTTGACATTACAAACTCCTACATTTTATATATGACGTAAGATAAAACATAGAGGAAACACTCTTTAATTGTAGAGGAAACTTCTTAAAATCTTGAATGGATTATATATCCAATAGTGGTGCTAGAAGACAATAATGATGAAGGTATAGAGAGGCTTAAAAAGAATCTATCCTCTTCCTAGATGTTGTTAATTTTAGTTGATGTATATAGCATGAATCAGATTGATGCACTTTTGCAAGAGCATTTTTTTCTCCACTCAAATAGTTTAATATTGATTACATCTCAAAACAAGGATGTTCTCTCAAACTAGCAAGTTGAAAAATCATCACTTTATACGCTAAACGGGATTAATAAACAACGCTCCCAAGAGCTCGATGTCATGCCTTTAGTCGGTCTTGTTCACTATCATGGTTTTATTTTTTGGCAGAAAAGTTCTTAAAATCCTGTGATGGATTGCGTTTATCTTTAAAAGTGTTCAGGGCATTTCTTTGTGGAAACAATGACCTTTCTTATTTTTATGAGCAATTGGATAGGTTAGAAAACGTGTTGGAAATAGTAATTACAAGTCGATGATATTTACGTCTCTGTCGATTTGTCAGTCAGTTTGCAAATACAAATTCATAAGTTTACTCAAACTTAGTTTTGTCAGTCAGCAAGCAGGGGAGTTAATTAATGAAGTCGATATTTATCTTGATCGAGTCCAGTTAAGTAGATATAAATCATTCGACATTTATTGTTGTATTAATTGTTGAGTCAGTTTTTACTTCTACATGAAGTCTCAATCTTATCTATATATGTTTGAGTATGTAGGAAGTCAAAATGCAGAGAGAACGATAGACACATAGCAAAGAAGCAACAACAACAACTGAAGGTAGTCGAAGAAGTATGACAGAAAAATCCTTGTATGTGTATTATGTAAGTTGCATAAAGTGTTCATAAGTCATAAGAGCAAAATCTTGTCTCAGTTATTATATTTTGTAATAGCGCGTAATGTCGAAGTTCTTAATATCAAGTATTATTGTGTATTTACAAGTTTTGTTATATTTTTTATTTTATATGCTAAGTATAGCATTGTGTTGTCTCTTTGTCATGAAATCGTTTATTAATTGTTTTATCACAACATGTAGTAAATCGTGCAGACTGTGCATTGCACGGTAAGTCTTGAGAAGTTCAGTCACGAAGTTTTGTGGCGCACAGTATTTGTAATTGCGCTGCGTAGACTTTGACTACGTGTTGTAGATCTGAGATCTAGTATCAGAGAAGGTTGAGCATAGCGGGTTCTATCAGAACAAGTTCAATAGTAGTAGCTCTATTGTTAAGTGAAATATGGCTTCTACTTCAAATCTGAAACCTCCCACTTTTACAACAAAAATTATGAGTTTTGGTCCTTGACCATGAAGTCTTTATTTAAGGGTCAAGATGTATGGGAGATAGTCAGGAATGGCTATGTGGAACCATCATATCAGGCAACATACAATTCCCTCACACAAGCTGAGAAGGATGCTTTAAAATATCAAAGGAAGAAGGATGGAAAGACGATGTTTTATATACATCATGCCATGCATGAAAGCAGACTCCTAAGAGTTGCATCAGCAAAGCAAGCCAAGGAAGCATGGGACATATTAAAAACATCTTATTAGGGTATGGAAAAAGTCAAGAATTCAAAACTAAAAATTCTTAGAAGAGATTTTGAAACTCCATCAATGAAAGATATCGATTCAATAGATTCATTTTATACCCATGTTATTGGCCTGATAAATCAGATTAAGTCTCATGGTGAAACCAGAGAGGATAGAAAAGTTGTTGATAAAGTACTTAGGAGTCTTCCCCCTAAATTTGATACTCTTGTTGTGATTCTAGAAGAGAGAAAAGACCCGAGTTAGTTCAACCTAGATGAACTACAAGCTTCCCTCATAAATCATGAAAACAAATTAAATAAGTCAAACATGTCATTAGAGAATTCATTTTGCACGCATTCATCTATAAGTCATGGAAGAGGAAGGGGGAGAGCTAAATATATAGGAAGAAGAAGAAGTTTTGTTAGAGGTGGACGTAGTAAAAGTCCTAGAAACACTGGTGGAAGAGGTCAAAACCCAAATACCAGTCAGCCAAGTATTCAAAGAACCGATAAATCAAAGATTCAGTGCCATTACTATAAAAATTATGGACATTATGCATATGAGTGCAGAAAGAGACAGTATAATTAGAAAAAACAAGTTGAAGATCAGTCTCATAGTGCAAATACTCTCTCCAATCCTATGTTTATGGCACACGTTGAAGCAATGCCTATAGTATCACCAGTTGAATGCAATGTTTCCCAAGAAAGTTCATGTGACATATGGTATCTATATTCAGGCTAAACTAACCACATGAGAGGAAACATAGAATTGTTTTCTAGTTTGGATAAGTCAGTCCAAACCAAGGTTACACTTGGAACAGATTACCAAGTCAATGTCTTAGGCAAAGGCACTATAAATATTTTAACTAAACAAGGAGAACATAAAGTTATGCCTGATGTATATTATGTTTCTAGTTTGAAGCATAATCTGATGAGCACATGACAACTAGTACAAAAAGGATACATAATCTATATGGAAGATAATCACTGTGTGATTATGGATAGATATCCAAGCAATCAACTTATTGCAAGAATTCAGATGACAAGAAACAAAATGTTCCCATTGAAATTGAATCCATCCAAGAATAGAAATACAACACAAGCTATCGGTAAATCAAAAGATGTGCAGTTAGACATTGCATTTACAATAGAAAGTGTGCGCAGTTCCAGTGAAGAAAATAGTGTCTGCGGTATCAAGAAAGGAGAAAGTGGCACAGATATGCAAGAAAACATTATAATATGAAGTACATGATAATTCCTGGCTATGGCATTTCATATTTGGAAATTTAAAATTTGGAGGTCTGAAGCTACTACACACAAAGAATATGGTAAAAGGTTTTCCATTGATTGAAAAGCCATAAACAATAAGTTAAGGATGTATTTTTTTTTTTTAAAGAAACATAGAGAGTCATTTCTAGTTGGCAAGTCATACAGAGCAAAATATCCACTGGAAATAGTGCATTCATACAATTTTGGACCAATGCAAACACCATCTATAGGAGGAAGTACTTATTTTCTGACATTTATTGATGATTTCTCAAGAAAGACATGGATTTATTTCCTAAAACATAAATCTGACGCATTTGGTTGTTTTCAACAGTTCAAATCACTTGTATAGAAGAAGAGTGGTTATTACATCAAGTGTCTAAGAAATAACAGAGGAGGAGAATTCATTTCAAGAGAGTTTCAGAACTTTTGTCAATTTCATGGAATCTACAAGCAATTTACCATGTGGTATACACCACATCAGAATGATGTCACAGAAAGAAAGAATAGGACCATCATGGAGATGATGTGTAGTATGTTGGAAGCCAAACATTTGTCAAATGAGTATTGGGATGAGGCAGTGGCAACTGAATTATACATCTTGAACAGATGTCCAACAAAGAGTGTGAAGAACAAAGTTCCTCAAGAAGCCTGGACATGAATGAAGCATAATGTGGCGCACTTAAGAGTTTTTGGTTGCGTCGCATACACACATGTTTCAGATGAGCTAAGAAATAAGTTGGACAATAAAGGACAAAAATGTATATTTGTTGGGTATTTTGAAAACACAAAAGGATACAAGTTGTATGACCCTATCGCAAGAAAAATCATAATCAACCGCGATGTTTAGTTCATGGAAAATAAAGCATGGGATGGAAGCATAGCAAAGAAAACCATAATTATTAATGATCTAGGTGGATATCGGTGGCCACCCACCTTTTCCAGCTGGCTCAAAACAACTTTCTAGCAATTTTGATAATTTACTATTTTTAGCAGTTTTTCGGGTCCTAAACTTGTGGAGCCGTTTTGAGGCCCTAAACAGCCGTTTTGAGGCCCTAAACGATGTTTTTTGGGGTATGGTGCGGTTGCAAAATTTCATCATGAAATTTTGTGCAAATGTTGTATTCCCCGGATAGATCTTTCCAATGGGCTATCATATGCCTAAAACGGAGATCGTATGCAAAAGTTACGACCCCGGGAAGTTGATGTACTGACTTA
>SNQJ01S0039418.1:8216-39325 GCA_010110895.2 Picea sitchensis
GAGATAACAGGTGAAAGGGACAGTTTGGCTATCAGTTGTGATTTGAGTGAAGTGCACTCATGCAATCACACATGCAGTGGATATGCTCATGAGCATGTGCAAACTAGGCAATTTGAATTTATTGTGAGAATTGTATTTGCAGGGATTGTGCAGAGGAGGCAGGTTGTCTGGACACAGAAATTGGCACATGTATTTGTTCAGTTTTGTATGACAGTGTGAGACGATTGTATTGTACTGAGAGCTCTTGGATTAGAGTTTTGTATGAGATTGTTTCATGATCCATGATATACATAATATATGATAGTGGGGCTTTTATCTTTACGCTTTCTCGTTAAAACTTATGTGTTATGTGTTCTTGATATTTCACTTTGTGATCGTGGTTTAAATTTCCGCAAGAATATTAGTAGAAGCGATTTTTCATTTAACAGTGGCATATAATTTTTAGATCGGGAGAATAGCAAGAAATACTTGATTTGTGTTGAAAATTTCTACAAAGGATATCGGAGAAGTTACTACTAACTTCTTCAATGTGCTCGGATGAGTTGAATTAAATCTTCAACACACTTTCGGAATAAATGGAAACAAATCCTCTGATCATATCGGAGGAGTTACTTTGAACTCCTCTAATATGATCGAAGGATTTCTTGGTAAGTGCTCTGAATTCCTCTATGCGATTTGACTAACCCTTCTAAATACATATCAGAGAAGTTACTAACAACGTCTCCAATGTGCTCGGAGGATTTGTTACTAACTCCTTCGATGTGATCGGAGGAGTTGTTACTAAATCCTTCAATCTGCATTGTTTTATTGTGCTCCAACTTATATTTTCCAAAATGATTCCCAAGCCTTTCACCCAAAAATCCCACTAAGCATTGTCTACTATTAATTTGACATTTTCAAGAAGCATCTCTCCATGACTTGTTTCCATGAATTCTTATAATTGTCTGATTATTTAACTATTTCCAAATAAAACATTCTAAATTTATCCTGGATGTAGATTGAGACATGTCACCATGAAATCCGATGATGATGAAACCAACATGGGATGATCCATTTGGAAAATCCCAACTGAAAGTAGAGATAGAAAGTGTCAGGATCATATACAACGATATGTCGAGACTTCTAGACAAAGTTGGGGAAATTTTAAAATGGGGAGAAGTGTATTATATGTTTAAGAAATCAAACTTCTCGGTGGAGGAAAAAGAACCATATGAGCTCCAGGTATTTAGGAACATCATAAAATCGAGAATTTTCAGAGTGGTAGCACATCCAGCAGTTTCCCCTTGTGCAGATGCCATTTCTTGGATTTTGAAAAACACAGACATATATAGTCAGTATGTCTTTAATGAAAGAAAAGAACCAATAGATTCATTTAGGCCTGATGATTTAACTAAGTGTTACCATATTGAAGTTGGAAACAAAAGGTTGGATGGTCAACTCCTCAACGAATTGGATCTTAAACCAAAATATTTATTCCCCGCATGGTATAAAGAAAACAAGCAATTCAAATATCGACCCAAGATTCGATATCCCACAACCAACTTAAGGATACCTACCAATATATGGTATCCATGTTGTGCAGGTTGTATGGGGAACTAGATGCAACTCGTTTCCCGATATCATACATGCCCCTAATTTATTTTTGTGCAGATGTGGGGGTCTCATTCAACTGAGCAGACATATTGTCTGAAAATATCAAGGATGGTATTTCTGTAGTTACACAAGCACAACCAGGAAGCTTCCCCAGTTTCCATATGTATTCATATCTTATAGACATCATGTGCATCGCTCACAAGTACCCAAACATGGGATGGATTTGGTTTCCTATTGATGTCGTTATCCACATATATTGCAAGGTGATTTGGTAGCACAAATACCGAACATACTATCAAAGAATTTGTGAACACTTCCTTGCCCCACTGTACGGGTTTATTTTTTGCACCTCCCCACCTTGTATGATAGACAATGCCATAAAAGTCATAAGAAGGATTGGGGACTGGTATTTAATGTAACATGGTACATATATAAGGATATATGGTGCAATGAAACTACCCCATATACTTCCTCAGTTCGTCCCTAACAAGATTGTGCTCCAGGAAGTGGCATATCAAACTATCATACATGGGGTCGGAGGAATGTTATACGGATCAAAGAAAGTAATTTGGCCTCCACTAATTTTTTACATTGGAACTATTTCTTTAAAAAAACCAAACAAGTGCAAGAGGAATTAGATGTCTTGATTTCCTACCACTTTGGAGAGGAATTATTCAGGAGGCACGACCCTGAGAACATCGTCAAAGAGCACTTCCATAGAATGAGACCCCCATACGAGTACACCATTGAGTTATGGTAAGAAGAGGAAGTACATAAAAATACTAGGACTTATGACGAGGTCATTTTCAATAGGCAGGGCCAGTCAAAAAGAAGAATCATGGATGAAGAAATTGGAAGAGAGGTAGCTAGAAAAGATGCAGAGAGAGATGAAGCTGAGAGATCTTCCCCCATCTTCGTCTCAACTAATTCAGGTTCCACAGAAGAAGATGAAGAGGCACCAGCAGATAAAAAGAGAAGAGACAAAGAGAAGGTACTGAAGAGGAGGAATGATGCAAAAAAAACAAAAATTAGAAGTCGACAAAGAAAAGGCCAGGGCATAAAATGAAGCAAAATCATAAACGAAAGATGCTACAAAAAAAGAAAAGGAGCTAGTAAAAGAGGAAAGAATAGCATCAGAATTAGCAAATAAAGAAGCAGCGGATAAAGTTGTTGAAGAAGAAAGGCAGAAGAAGAATGCATATGATAGAGAAGGTGACACACGCTCAATGGACTTGTATATCCGTGGAACATCCACCGTAGGTACAAGAGCGGAAACAATGACTAGTGGTTTAGGTCTCGGGCCCTAGGAACATTTTTGGTTAGTTGAAATATTGGATCCACGTAGTTTCACATACGATAGTAAAATTGGTCGAATCCTGCAAGAAAGAGTGAAAAAGGTTCCAGCAGTAGAAGGAGACCCTTTGTCAATAGTTACTCAGGTCCCCGTCATTGGAGATGTCACGGAAGACCCTATGGCAACAGCTAGGGCAGGATTTGGATTTATGGATGCAACCATGGACAATATACAGACGTTGTTCCAGTACAATGAAGAAAAAGAGATGAGGATCAAAGATCTAGAAGAGAGGCTCCAAAAGTAAAGATTGATGAAAGGAGTCTTCTCAATTTTAAGACCAGCGCGGAAAAAGTGAGGAATGATTTGGAAGGTGCCATCATTGACATGTATTCCAATCTACATCTCTTTCAAAATGTGGTTGAAACAGTTATTGAACAAAACAATAGGATACAAATGCAGCTGACACAATACAACATTATACGTGAAGGTATAGAATACATTGATACATGGATAACAGAGAATCGTGATGCACCTCTGGATCTGTATAGACCCTTGAAATCAGCAAGAAAGACAGACCTATATGCATTGGATCATTTCTAGCAAGTAGGGAAAAGGGTAGACAAAGAAGCAACCAAGGCAATGGGGATCTATTCAAGGACTCACAAAGTCGCCCAGGAGCTGATACAAAATGGTCGTCTCCCAAGATTAAATGAACCTGGGAAGAATTTGGTCATAGAAGAGTTGGTGAATGCATTCCATGACAACACGAGTCGAAGGAGACAAATAGTTGAAGCATCAACATTTGTCTCTCTTGACCGTATTCACCAACATCTACTACAACTGGTGAAGCTTCACACTATGATACAGGCTTATATGACAAGACTGGAGAAAGATATGAGCGCCCTTGATGATAGCATCACCATGATAGAAGAAACATTGGAAAAGCTATCTTATAGGAGGATTGAGTCATTGTATAACTAGTTGGAGGTTTGGACAGCTTGTCGCTAAAGCAAAATTTCATAGGAAAAGGACAAACAATTGTTTTCCTTTCGTCCTTTTCCTAACTACTTCAAATCTCATCCTTTCTGCCACTTGTCATGAGAAAGGATCAGGTGAACGGTTATGTAACTTCTTCTTCGAGAAGAAGGTGAAAAGACAACTAGGATTTATGACCTTTTGTATAAAGTAAACTAGAGACTCCTTTAATTGGGACTTTTTTGGGGCTTTTCAAGCATTGTATAGACCCAAGAAATTTTTCAAGAACTTATATGGTGTTAATGAATATTGAGAAGCCCTCGGGGCCAGCATGTTATAGATGGAATTTTGTATATAAATTGATCGAAGCTTTGAACTACTTCAAGTGAAGATATTTGTTGTTTCTATGGACTGTAAGAATGTTTTGTTTGTTGTAGACTAATTCTTATACAATCTCTGATATTCTGAAGTTATTGACATTTCTTTGAATATTTGAATGTCTTGAGTTTTGTGGATTATTACAGTATATATTGTTGTGATCTAAACTAATCTAATTATATATGTATGTATTCCATTTCCTCCTATCTTTCTCTTTTTATACAGCTAACTATATTAAAGTTGTCTAAAGTTTTGATTGCATTATAACTCAAACAATGATAACGGTAGGAAGCTATAGAGGGATGTCATAACAACTTATTATCATTCAAACAATGACAACTTAGGAAAAACAAAGATATGAATATTGGTATAGTAATGAAGATAATGCATGTTATATAAGATAATAAAAAAATCATAACAAACAATGTGAGTTCAAAAAGGATGAATTAGCAATTGGACATGAATTCTTTAAATTAGAAGTAGCAATTAGACTTGAATAATTTGAATCGGAAGTAATTGAAGATAAGAGGTGGACAAGGTAACTTTTTATTAAACAAAATTAATTCAAACCATAATAAAGTTACAACGAATGATTTATCGAGAAGTTTGATTGGTAGGTACAAAATGTTTGAAATTATTCAAAGGAAATGTAAAAAATAACCTTTTATTAAACAAAATTAATTCAAACCGTAATAAAGTTAAAATGATTTATTGAGAAGTAAAAGTTACAATGATTTATCGAGAAGTTTGTTTGGTAGGTACAAAATGTTTGAAATTATTCAAAGAAAAGGTAAAAAATTTCCAAAAGTCATTTGTATGAATATGAAGTTGAATGTAATTTTTATGATTATAAATATGGAGTTGAACGCAGCAAGTTGCAAAAACAATTTAAAGGGACTTGACATAATTGGATGAACTAAAAGCTTATGTGGCTTTGGATGATACAAGAAATGATTTATACGTGAGGTTGAGAAGTAGAAGCAACAAGATGGGAATCATGTGGATGGTAGAGAATGTATCATGTAAATTTGTGTGTGTGTGTGTGTGTGTGTCTGTGTGTGTGTTTGTGTGTCTGTGTGTCTGTGTGTGTCTGTGTGTGTGTGTGTTTGTGTGTCTGTGTGTGTGTGTGTGAAAATATGCAAATGTTTTCAAACATGAAAATGTAAAAGAAAAGTTCAAATGTGGAAAACATCGATATGGCCATGAATGTTGTTTTCTAGAATAAAAGAGTGCAATATCAAAAAACAAAGGGCAAAAGGGGCAAAAAAACAATGAGGGATGAATGAAGAATAAAGTGCATAATGTCCAAATAAGAAAAGTGAAGAATGAAAAAAGAAGAACGAAGTAGAACATGTTTTGTTCAACTCAAGAACAAAACTTGTCCTGAATTTATTAGAAGAGAGGTAGAACATGATTTGGTTGACTCAATCCAACTATTCAAGTGATCCACAAAAGAGAAGAATTAATATGTAAAAATGAGACTTTGAAGCAGTGTAGGTTGATTAAAAATAGAGTATTAAAGATTCTTTATATCGTTATCTTTCCCTGAAATGATTAAGGCAACTATTTTGATATCATGAATAATAGTTTTTTATTCAAATGCTTTTGTTGAATACAAGCAAGAAACAACTATTCAATGTGAGATGTACTATGTGGTAGGAGTGTCTCATGCACTTCAAAGCATCCCTTAGACTAAGAAGTCATCATTGGGAGGTATTTGTTCTACTAACATTTCTCAGACTTGCACTAACCCCATCCAAACACAAGCACAAGCGCAAGCACGAAACATATTAGTAGAGATACTTAAACAGTAATGGGGGCACTAGTAGCTCCATGATTTCACAACTCGACAAGTCGTTACTGACAACCATGAAGGATAACAAATATTCATGTGATATTGGTTTTCCTACTTAATTTCATAATTCAACGTGTGATATCATTGGCATAGACCAATTAGAATGTGCATATAAACTTTGGCATCAAAATCCTTTAGTACAAAGACCATTGTCAAACCTTGAGGTATCTAATAAGCATATGAATGGAGGATAGCATCCCATCACCTTACTAAATGTTAATTATTAAGTAGTTGCTATGATTCAAATTAAACAATCAAAGGAGGTTTCCATGATGGTGATTAGCACTAACTAAACATTTTTTGTTAAACATAAATATAATCTCGATAACCTCATTTCTAATTAGAAGACTATTTAATGCCCGGAGTGAAAATGGTAAGCAATGCTCTTACACATTAATTTTTACAAGGTTATGATGGAATGGAATGAAGTTCTAATTTTAACATTTTGGTTTATCCCAAGGATAACATTTATTGTTAATATTCTCTACAAACTATATTTTTCACTTGGTGATCAATGCCCTTTGACTTCCTATTATTTCCTTCGGTAATTCACGATATCCTAATGTTTTGCAAAAATGTTATATTAATTTGAATTTTTGGAAAAACGAAATTTATTTGTGAAATATTTTAATTTCTTATATTTAATATTTTATTGTAATGGGATGTAATTGGGCCTGGTGTGTGTTAAATATTTTCCATTGTTATTCAAATAGCAAAAAACTAGTTTACAATTATAAATTAAATAATTGGCATGTTTGAAGGCTCTACAAGAACACTCAACCACATGTCACCGTAGTCGATGCTCACTACAGTCGATGCCTTTTTATACTACCACTGGTTGCTTTATCAAAGTTTCCCTTCTTCTCTGCATGCATGTCATTGCAGTCGATGCCTTTTTTCAATGCAAAAAGTTGCTTCGTGCATGCATGTTTCCCTTCTTCTCTACATACATTTTTCCCTTAGCGAACTCCACTTGGATGCTTCTTCTTACATGTTTCCCTTAGAGAACTCCACTTGGATGCTTCTGCTTACATGTTTCCCTTAACGAACTCCACTTGGATGTTTTTTCTTTCCTCCAAGACACCCTCTATTTTCTCTCATGCTATCCATTAGCCCATAGGATAAGGATTATGTTATTCAATTTTCTCTAATCCCTACAAACATTATTTCATCCTACTAGAGACATCATTCCTCCATTCTTCCATTCTATCGAAGACATTCTTCCATCCTATCGAAGACATTCTTCCTGCACACATTCTTCCATTCTTCCATCCTCTTTTGTAGATGTAGGACGAAGGCACAAGTACATGGTGCGAAGGAAAGTATAGTCAATGACAAGGGCAGTGGTTAGGTGGTTGTTGGAGCTCCCACACAATATGTCAAGGTCGGGTCATTGGTCAGGAAGCTATGATAGGAAATCGAAGAATCAACTTTTCAATGGACTCTGAGGGGGGCGTATTGAAACATAAGTCGGTGCCTCTTATTAATATCCTAGAAGTCATCTAGAATCCCACTATGTTGTTCACCATTGATGTCTCCTATGGATTAGAAACCATTATCTCCTAACCTCATTCTTGTTTACTAGGGAGACGATGAGATGAAAAAATGTAGATCCCACAAAATGGTAACTAATAGGGGAGGATGTCGTGAAGGAGAAATGATGTTAGTTCTTGGTGGTTTGAAGGTGTACCTCTATTTGAATTAGTTTGGAAAAAATAAAGAAAAAAATAGAAGCTAAGGTGAAAGCAAAGGTAGAGGTAAAAGAAGAGAAAAGAAAATGAAGAATGAAGAATATTGGGATCTAAGGAAATTTACTTGTAGAGGGTGCATCCAATATCCCTCTCATCACAGCAACTCTTCACAAAATCCAAAATGCACTTTAGTTATAGATTCAACTGAATGTTGTGATGTTGAATACGCCTTGATTCCAGTGATATATGTCATAGAAATTGTATATTCATATACTATCACAGCTACAAGAACATTGTTGAACACTGAAAATTGAGTTTAACACTTCGAAATGAATTATTGTTTCCCCAGATGCAGTAAACGTGAAAAAAAAACATTACATGGAACTACAAAATATAGAAAGTCCTGACCTTTCCATTCGATAACTTGACTTCGTCATTTTCCTAGTCTAAAGGTAAACGAATCGATCCTTGAAGAATGCGCTCTTCCTATGGTGAAAAGGGATCGTGCATAGAAAAAGTTTTGCCTTGTTGTGGAAGAAGGATGATATCATTCACAAATTGCTTCTCCAAAAAATGTTTTGTACAATTTTCCATCAATTGACACGTTGTTAATCCATGCATGTGCAACTATACATGTCATATATAAGGCGATTTATTTTTTTAATTATAGTACTAAATAGTCAAACTTCAACATGTCTTCTTAATCTCATGGGACATAGAGAAATCTATTGGAGTGCTTAATGAAAGATAGGAAAACACACAAAATACAACATAAAGATATGCAAATGAGCTACTGCTCTAAAACTTTCTTACTTTCCTTGAAACCCAAAAACAAATATATATACATCTAAGAAATATCTGGAGATCCTCTCAAGAAATATATGGAGTACCTCTTAGGAAAAATCTAGAGAACCTTTCAAGAAAAATATGGATGAGAACACTCTAGAACAAAGTCAATTTTGGACATCTCTTATAGAGCTTCCTTCAACAACCACATTAAATGATAAGATATAATTGGGAGTAATTATTATATTTCAACACTCCCCCTTAATTACGACCAATAATAATACTAACACTATTCATCAACGCCTTTATCGGCTTACAAAATTCATAACATGATGGCATGTTGGTCTAAGTCTCAGTTAGGATTACAAATTTTGAGATCAACTTCAATTACATCATCCACATGTGTTTCTACATAGAGTCATTCACCTTCTTCACTATGTTCATGCTCTACAATTCTTACAGAGTCAATTTCTTCAACAATCTTTGTTTGCTTCAGCAAGATCTTCCAAAAGCTTCTCCTTCTTCTGTTACAAACAAAAATTAATCAATAACTAGAACGTTGATATTCCTCCCCCTTTCATTATATTCTACCTCAGAATGTTAGTCATGGTTGCTACTACAACTTGAAAAGAATGCTCTCATACAAGCCTGGAGAGATAATGTTGTTGAATCATTCGTCTTGTTTCATCTGTGCCAATTTGATGATGGGAGAAGACAAATTCTAATGGATACAACCTTAATCCTCCCATGGATTTTTTATGGGTTACCCTCAATCGTTTAACCACATATAGGGGTTGTCCTTAGAATACTCTTAACTTTACATATTCAATGGTTTTCATTAGTGTACCCTTAACAATTACAATGCTCAAGTGGTATCCAATGACCACTAAACATCACACACCAAGTGGTTTCTAGTTGACCATAAACTTTGCATGCAAGTGGTTTTAGTTAACCACAAACCTCATGATGGACAGATAGATTTAAAATTCACACATTCACTTTGGATTTCTTCACTTTGAGATTCATCCTCAAACTTTCTTCTTCTTCCTTTTGTACCTGCATGAAACTGATTACTGCTCGAACTTTTTGCTTCTTCCTTTTGTACCTGCATGAAACTGATTACTGCTCGAACTTTTTTCTTCTTCCTTTTGCAAACCACTAATCATTTATGTCCATATAAAAATAAATCCATCCACCAATATACATGAGTGTCATCCATTGTACTTGCTAGTTCTCTAGGAATCATTTTCACGTACATGGTTCATCAACACATTAGACTCCCCCTTAATAATAACTTGGTCCCAACCAAATCACACTTTGAGATTCTCTATATCACATTCCCCCTTAATCGAAGATCCAACTTATCTGACTTGCCAACAAGCTTAGATACAAGTACTCCTACCACCCTCATACCTACCTAGTGGTTAATTCCACAACTTGATGCCATTTCCACTCTATGCATAAGAGGGATACATGCTACATGATTACATGTGATACTACACTAATCTATGTATCCTTGACTCAAAAGGGCTTACTAAACATCTGGGGAATATAACTTGCCTATGGTAAACTAATATGAAGGGAAAGAGAGACATCGATTACATACAATTGATGTTGTATAAACATACAAACACATAAGACAATCAATCCAAATGAGAGCTTCGACTTTGAGAAATATTTTAGGACCAAAAACTTCTAGGGTGTTGGGTAAAACTGATCATGCACCCCCTACAACACATATGACAATTTTTAACTCAGGTACAAGAAGCATTCAAAATGCTTTACAAAATTCCCAGCAAGCCCATTACATATGCCCATTTACATACACTTTATATTTTTTCAATTGTGGCTGCTAGAACCTTCAGTATAGACATATCGATATGTTCACTCTTGAGCCGAATAATCCTCCCAAGAATAAGTAAATCCCCACTCTTGTTTGTGATTGTTGTTGTTGAAAAGCAAGTGAAGGCCAAACAAGTCCCTACAAATGCACTCACTAGTATATTGGGGTCAATGTCAATGACAGCATCGATTAGTGGTCCCAATGTAGTTCCCTTGAATGCAATAGTTGTCAGGAGAAAAATATCCCTCTTACCCTCATTGTTACAGTAATTAGGAACGGATAAGAGATAGATTACATAATCGATGCAAGTAATCCCCATGAGGATACGACCAATATTCAACAGAAGATGAAAATAAAACCTAATCATTACTGGTACAAGGGCACAACTTTTTTTTCCAGTTGACTTATCATGGAATGACAAAATTGTGTTGCACTCATCTCTTGTGCACTCCATATACTCTTTCATCCATTCTTTCTCCCAGTAGGGTGACCTGAGTTTCTCCCTTGAAACGACGCAAAGTGACTTCGAGGCTAGATTCAAACCAGAGATCTGATAACTTTACCCTGAAATCCCATTAGGGTTTTAGTGGGATCATATACCATTATCCATCTCCCTCATCTTTGTGATGGGTGTTGCAAAACAAGAAGAGTAGCCTTGATAACCATATTCATCTCCCTATCGAGACCCTTCATTGAAATTGAGGGAATAGCTAAGTAGAGCATACTGAAACCAAGTTGATTTCATCAACCTCAAATCACCCCTGCCATTATTAATTCCTTTCAATATACGAACAAAGCTCCTACATCGTTTCACCCTTACACATCAAATTTCAAAACTTACAACAATTTATGGGCAGTATTGTGCCACACACCTTCACACAAAAACACTATCAATCTCTCATGATGGCTACTTGTATACTCTCATGATGGCTACTTGTATACTCTCATGATGGCTACTTCTCTACTCATCTATAGTGGCGACCCCTCCCTTGGGAAGGGCTTCAAAACCCTAGGTACATGGGACCTCCCGTGAGGGATTCAATCCCACACCTTCTCTAATACCAAATTGAAAGATAGGAGAACACACAAAATACAATACAAAGATATACAAATGAGCTCGGAAACTTGCTTACTTTCCTTGAAACCCAAAAGCATATATGTATACATCTAAGAAATATCTAGAGATCCTCTCAAGAAATATCTAGAGATCCTCTCAAGAAATATCTAGAGAACCTCTTAGGAAAAATCTAGAGAACCTTTCAAGAAAAATCCAAATGAGAACACTCTAGAACAAAATCAATTTTGGACAGCTCTTCTAGAGATTCCTTCAACCACCACATTAAATGTTGGGAGATAACTGGGAGAAATTATTATATTTCAACACTTAAGAGTTGGACACTATGGGATTTCTATCTTTGGATTTATCCCTAATACTAAATGTAAGTTATTTTAGTATGGAGATCTATCAATATAGTGATTGTTCCCTACTTCAATGTGATACAATCAATGGTGTTTAAGGTATATATTTATTTTTAATGACATGCATTGACCAAGTCTAATTTTATTTTGTTTTATAATAACCATTTTAAAGAACGATAGGTGCAAGATATTTTTGGTTGATGAATTTTATTTGAATGGGTAAAAAAATTTTGAAAGTGGGGAAAACTACTCATTTCATAGCATTAAAAAATCATTTTGAACAATGGATGTCTATTATTAGATTTTGGAACAAAGGATTGCACTTGTTCACTTCCTAGTGTCATTAGTTCAGGTGGTGGAAGGTTATAAGAGTATGTCAGAGGAGTTGAACCCATAATTGTTGGGGACCATGATATCATATCTCAAGTTTGTGGACAGCAGTGGAATAATGTCATCTGCAAGAGCTTCTTTAGCAATTGGGGTGAAAATTGATAATGCTATGCTTTATACATGATGAAGCACAAGAATAATGACCATTTGTAGCAACTCATCCTTGCACAACTAACATGAATGCAATCTACATAGAGAACTAAAGGTTTTCATACAGATCCATCAACATTGTCCATGGAGGCTATCTTTCCTGTGGATACTATTGTTATCTAGTAGAATTTATAACCACTATGTGTGTTCCTACGCATAATTGTATTGTGTCTGCAAATAGACTAACCTTCGGAAGTCATATTGTGAGTTATGTCTATATGTGTGTCGACAACATAGGATGCAAATATGATTACTTTGTTATCGTAAAATCTGCAAATTGGCTCACCTTGGGCATGTGTATTGTGAGTGGTGACCATATTATGTATATTGACCATGTGGGAAGCATCTATTGCCTATTTTGGATGCCATAAAATTGACAAGTAAACAATGTTTTATTTCATACATGCAAATAAATTTGACAGGTTTTTTTGCACTCGAATGTTAATAGAGAATAGAGACTTGGATAGTTTTTAAGTGGTTTTGTTAGACATATATGTGGAAGACTGTCTAGAAATGCACGTTGCCATAAGAGGAACCTAACTTCATTCGATGGGTAAGCAATTTTATTTTAATTAACTAATCAAACATCATTCAATGGATAAGCAATTTATATTTATATTAAGCTTGGTAGGGACTAGTTGCTTTGCATGTATTTCCCTTGTTACGATATACATCATTTACTATAGGATTGTAAGGTGAATAATTAGATTGGAAGCTTGTCTTCTTAAAGTTCATTTTGTTGCTCATTGAGTTTACCTGAAAATTGTCTCAACATTTAGTGACATGGCTTATATTGCTCGGATATGTTTGGTGTCGCTACAAAACAAAATATAGGTGGTCATAAGACTAAATTATATAGTCATAAAAACGCGGTCCATGATTGGCTTAATCTTCTATAGATATCGCTATTAAAAGACAAACAACATGCGAAAGCAATGGCTCTCTAAAATTGATGAAAAAATTCAAAATGGTATAATCGGAAAGTAAATATAACTAATAAGTTCATTCTTATTTCCAAACTTTTGGCATCTAAGCATGTTTTTTTATTTCTAACTTTATTTTGAAGATGATTATACATATCAAAACTTTAGTCCTCTGATACTACTCTAGAGGTAATCTTATTTTTTGGTGGTAGAAAAGACTTATCTTAGGTTGAGGTGGTTTCACAAGATTGTTGGGAGGTAGGTCTTGCACACTCCCCACCTGGGTTCAAATCCCTGATGAAACATTGGTGCATTGTGATAAGGCTAGAAGGATCGGTTCCCCCAATGAGTGGAACCCCCCTCGCAGTTGTGTCTCTGAATGTATCAGTCCTTGCTATGTCATATGTTTCCTGCTAGGCATTGACTTGTAGGTTGTTGGCACTATCCTAGGGTTTATAGTGGCAATCAGTTGGATTTGAACCTCGGAAATCCTGACCAATTATCATTTCTCTTAAATCTAAAAAAAAATAAGAAAAGAAAAGAATTGCCTCTAGTTTCTTAAAACGTTGGTACTAACATTGTGAGGGGAACACTTCAAGTAGAAAATATGAGGTCCCAAAGCTTAGATTTGGCTGAAAAATCAATTGTTAAGGACCCTTGACGAGAATATTAGTTGCAAAAACTTATTTTAACATCAAATTTAGTTGGGGCGTGACTTTTTAATGTTAATCAAAGGCTCCTTTAATTAATTGATGTGCCCAAAAATGAGAATGCTACTTGGAAAAATTGTTTACACATCAAATTTAGTTAGGGTGCGATTTTTTTAAAATGAAAGCCTCATTTAATTAATTGTGTTACACTTTTTTAGTCAGGAGGTAGGGTTATGAAGAGGTAAGGTCTTTCTTTTGTTACAGAAAGGGATGAGGTGCAATTTTTTTTAAATTAAAGGCTCATTTAATTAATTGTGTTATTTTTAATACTTTTGTATTCGGGAGCTAGGGTGGAAATTAAGATTTTGGGAGATTTAACAAAATTCATGAAGCACTTGGACTTCCTAAGTGTTGATTATAAGGTTAGGTCAAGATGTATGGTTACTAGGTGGAAGAAGAGATCATTTAATATTTCTAACTCTATATTTTTTTACTCAAGAACTGGTGTGGATATCATCTCGCATGACAGGGAGAAAGTGTTCTAGGCAATTAATATTTATGGCCATTGTGACAATAGTTGGCTTATTGAGAGGGCTTACTAGCCCATGATTTATTCAAGCAAAAAAAAAAATGTTATTTTAGGAGGGGATTTAATTTTTTCCTTCAAGGGAGTTGAAATCTAGGGAAATGTTGCAAAGTTTAATCCTTTCATTGACTTTTTTTTCTTCAAAATTATGGGCATTGGATTGATAGATTTTAAGCTTATTATAATGGTCCCCACATGGAGAAATTTAAGTACCAGTGATTCTAAAGTGTCAAAAAGACTTGATAGGTTTATGGTTTCTCTTCCTCTCATGTTTGATCAAGCCAGTGTCAAACCCTAGGTGGAAATAAGTAGAGACTTAACATGTTGGATACCTAATCCTTGGGATTATGGTATTTTGTAAATAGTGTTGTAAATATTAAATTAAGAATATGAAGAGTCGTAGGAGAATTTCAAGAGTCATCAGAGGTCTTGGAAGATGAAACCACTAGTCTTCTCCCCAATGTATTTATGTATGGCTCACATGAATGAAATAACATGGAGTTACTTATTCCTGTACCCATACATGGAATGACAGTTGTACCAAAGCAAGTTAACTCTGTGATTCTCTCCAATGTGCTCGGATGAGTTGAATTAACTCTTCGACACACTTTCAGAATAAATGGAAACAACTCCTCTGATCATATCGAAGGAGTTACTTTTAACTCCTTTGATATGATCGGAGGAATTCTTGGTAAGTTCTTTGAACTCCTCTATATGATTTGACTAACCCTTCTGAATGCATATCAGAGAAGTTACTAACAACTTCTCCAATGTGCTCGGAGGATTTGTTACTAACTCCTTCGATGTGCTTGGAGGATTTGTTGCTAACTCCTCTGATCTGCATTAAGGAAGTTGTTTTATTGTGCTCCAATTTATTTTTTCCAAGATGATTCCCAAGCCTTTCACCCAAAAATCCCACTAACCATTGTCTACTATTCACTTGATATTTACGAGAAGCATCTTGCCATGACTTGTTTCCATGAATTCTTATAATTGTCTGATTATTTAACTATTTCCAAATAAAACATTCTAAATTTATCCTGGCTGTAGATTGAGACATGTCACCATGAAATCCAATGATGATGAAACCAACATGGGATGATCCATTTGGCAAATCCCAACTGAAAGTAGAGATAGAAATTGTCAGGATCATATGCAACGATATGTCGAGACTTCTAGACAAAGTTGGGGAAATTTTAAAATGGGGAGAAGTGTATTATATGTTTAAGAAATCAAACTTCTCTGTGGAGGAAAAAAAACCATATGAGCTCCAGGTGTTTAGGAACATCATAAAATCGGGAATTTTCAGAGTGGCGGCACATCCATCAGTTTTCCCTTGTGCAGATGCCATTTCTTGGATTCTGAAAAACACAGACATATATAGTCGGTATGTCTTTAATCAAAGAAAAGAACCAATAGATTCATTTAGACCTGATGATTTAACTAAGTGTTACCCTATTGAAGTTGGAAACAAAAGGTTGGATGGTCAACTCGTCAACAAATTGGAGCTTAAACCGAAAGATTTATTCCCCGCATGGTATAAAGAAAACAAGCAATTCAAATATCGACCCAATATTCGATATCCCACAACCAACTTAAGGATACCTACCAATATATGGTATCCATGTTGTGCAGGTTGTACGGGGAACTAGATGCAACTCGTTTCCCCCTATCATACATGCCCTTAATTTATTTTTGTGCAGATGTGGGGGTCTCATTCAACTGAGCAGGCATATTTTATGAAAATATCAAGGATGGTATTTTTGTAGTTACACAAGCACAACCAGGAAGCTTCCCCAGTTTCCATATGTCTGCATATCTTATAGACATCATGTGCATCGCTCACAAGTACCCAAACATGGGATGGATTTGGTTTCCTTTTGATTTTGTTATCCACATCTATTGCAAGGTGATTTGGGAGCACAAATACCGAACATACTATAAAATAATTTGTGAACACTTCCTTGCCCCACTGTAGGAGTTTATTTTTTGTACCTCCCCACCTTGTATGATAGACAAGGCCATAACAGTCATAAGAAGGATTGGGGACTGGTATTTAATGTAACATGGTACATATATAAGGATATATGGTGCAATGAAACCACCCCATATACTTCCTCAGTTCATCCCTGACAAGATTTTTCTCCAGGAAGTGGCATATCAAACTATCATACATGGGGTCGAAGGAATGTTATACGGATCAAAGAAAGCAATTTGGCCTCCACTAACTCTTTACATTGGAAACTATTTCTTTGAAAAAACCAAACAAGTGCAAGAGGAAGTAGATGTCTTGCTTTCCTACCACTTTGGAGAGGAACTATTCAGGAGGCACGACCCTGAGAACATCGTCAAAGAACACTTCCATAGAATGAGACCCCCGTATGAGTACACCACTAAGTTATGGGAAGAAGAGGAAGTACATCAAAATGCCAGGACTTATGACGAGGTCATTTTCAATAGGCGAGGCTAGACAAAAAGAATAATCATGGATGAATAAATTGGAAGAGAGGTAGCCAAAAAAGATTCATAGAGAGATGAAGCTGAGAGATTTTTCCCCATCTTTGTCTCAAATCATTCAGGTTCCACAGAAGAAGATGAAGAGGCACCAACAGATAAAAAGAGAAGAGACAAAGAGAAGGTACTGAAGACGAGGAATGATGCTAAAAAGAAACAAAAATTAGAAGCTGACAAAGAAAAGGCCAAGGCATAAAATGAAGCAAAATCAGAAGTGAAAGATGCTACAGAAAAAGAAAAGGAGCTAGTTGAATAGGAAAGAATAGCAGTGGAATTAGCAGATAAAGAAGCAACAGATAAAGTTGTTGAAGAAGAAAGGCAGAAGAAGAATGCATATGATAGAGAAGGTGACACACACTCGATGGACTTGTATATCCCTGGAATGTCCACCACATGTACAAGAGCGGAAACAACGAGTAGTGGTTTAGGTCTCGGGCCCTAGGAACATTTTTGGTTAGTTGAAATATTGGATCCATGCAGTTTCACATACAATAGTAAAACTGGTCGAATCGTGCAAGAAAGAGTGAAAACTGTTCCAGCAGCAGAAGGAGACCCTTTGTCAGTAGTTACTCAGGTCCCCGTCATAGGAGATGTCAGGGAAGACCATGTGGCAACAACTAGGGAAAGATTTGGATTTATGGATGTAGCCATGGACAATATACAAAGGTTGTGCCAGTAGAATGAAGAAAAAGAGATGAGGATCAAAGAGCTAGAAGAGAGGCTCAAAAGTAAAGATTGATGAAAGGATTCTTCTCAATTTTAATACCAATGCAGAAAAAGTGAGGAATGATTTGGAAGGTGCCATCATTGACATGTATGCCAATCTACATCTCTTTCAAAATGTGGTTGCAACAGTTATTGAACAAAACAACAGGATACAAATGCAGCTGACACAATACAACATTATACGTGAAGGTATAGCATGCATTGATACCTGGATAGTGGAGAATTAGGATGCACCTCTGGAGTTGTATAGACCCTTGAAATCAGCAAGGAAGACAGACCTATATGCATTGGATCATTTCCAGCAGGTAGGGAAAAGGGTAGACAAAGAAGCAACCAAGGCAATGGGGATCTGTTCAAGGACTCAAAAATTCGCCCATGAGTTGATACGGAATGGTCGTCTCCCAATATTAGATGAAATTGGGAAGAATTTGGTCACAGAAGAGTTGGTGAATGCATTCCAGGACAACATGAAATTTGTCTCTACTGACCGTATTGACCAACATCTACTACAACCAGTGAAGCTTCACACTATGATACAGGCTTATATGAAAAGACAGGAGAAAGAAATGAGAGCCCTTGATGATATCATAGCAATGATAGAAGCAGCATTGGAAAATCTATCTTACAGGAGGATTCATTCACTATATAACTAGTTGGAGGTTTGGACAGCTTGTCTCCAAAGCAAAAGTTCATAGGAAAAGGAAAAACAATTGTTTTCCTTTCATCCTTTTCCTAACTACTTCAAATCTCATCCTTTCTTCCACTTGTCATGAGAAAGGAGAAGGTGAATAGTTATGTAACTTCCTCTTCAAGAAGTAGGCGAAAATACAACTAGGAGTTATGACCTTTTGTATAAAATAAACTAGAGACTCCTTTAATTGGGACTTTTTTGGGGCTTTTCAAGCATTGTATATACCCAAGAAATTTTTTGAGAACTTATATGGTGTTAATGAATATTCAGAAGCCCTCAGGGCTAGCATGTTATAGAAGGAATTTTGTATAGAAACTGATCGAAGATTTGAACTACTTTAAGTGAAGATATTTGTTGTTTCTATGGACTCTAAGAATGTTTTGTTTGTTGTAGACTAATTCTTATACAATCTTTGATATTCTGAAGTTATTGACATTTCTTTGAATATTTGAATGCCTTGAGTTTTGTGGGTTATTACAGTATATGTTGTTGTAATCTAAACTAATCTGATTATACATGTATGTATTCCATTTCCTCTTATCTTTCTCTTTTTATATAGCTAACTATATTAAAGTTGTGTAAAGTTTTGATTGCATTATAACTCAAACAATGATAACAGTAAAAAGCTATAGAGGGATATCATAGCAACTTATTATCATTCAAAAAAAAATGACAACTTGGAAAAAACAAATATATGAATGTTGGTATAGTAATGAAGATAATGCATATGTTATATAAGATAATAAAAAAATCATAACAAACAATGTGAGTTCAAAAAGGATGAATTAGCAATTGGACATGAATTCTTTAAATTAGAAGTAGCAATTGGACTTGAATAATTTGAATCGAAAGTAATTGAAGATGAGAGGTGGATGACGCAGACCCCCTTCTCCAGACCCATAGGTTGGGATCCGCACAGGATCTTTTCTTTTCTGGCCCTAAGAGCTCAATTGGCTCTTTTATTTCCCTTTCGAGAAACCAACACCCACAACAAACCTTGAGGAAATTCCTCTTTTATTTCGGGATATTGGATTTCACAATTTCGGAAATCCTGATGTTGAGCGCCTTGCCCCTTCTACCTCTGAAACCTGAAATACCAAAGCCCTCGACTCACCTCACCACTTATTTCAGCTTTTTGCTTTTCGCAATTTCGGGATTTGCGATGACGTGCAACTCTACCTCTCGAGTCCCGGAGTCCTGAAACCCGAATTTTCGAAATACTGAAAAGTCCACCCTCATCTCTACTACACTTCTCGACTTCGGTATTTTCCTTTCTCTATGTCCCGTTACTTTGTCAACAGGATTCCTGATATTCCGAATCCCGAAATGTCGAAACGGTACTTCTCCTTGCTGCCTTTCACAAACCTCGATAAGAAGCCTCATGTCCTTCCACGTGTCACCTCCTCTTTGTTTCAGGTTTTCGGGTATCGGGAGTTTGGAACTCTCGAACCACCTTATGTCTTCGCAATCCTCGATTTCCCTAATTCCGATTTTCCAAAACACGTATTCTTTCCCCACTCCTTCGGGATTTGCAACTTCAGAAAACTTGATGTGGAGTGTAGACCCTTGTCAACGGGAATGTTGAATTCCCGACTTCCGAAATGCCGATAATTCCCTGTTGCGACCTCTAATTTCGGGTTTTCTCCCCTGCTGTGTCCCTATATCTCTCCCTCGAGAATTCTGAAACCCCAAACTCCGAAGTTCTGAAAACTTAACTTGCTTCCACACACGAAAACCTCCTTTTCGCGTTTCGAGGATTTGATCAGCCAAGGATTTTGGCTTGCACTTCGGAATTTCGAACCCCGAAATGATGAAATGATATGACGGTCCTGGGAATATTGATCAACAGTTGACGTTAATATAAGCTATCCAAAGGATGCTCTGTCCAGATCATTATCCACCTAGCAGCTTTCGCAGATCCAACGATCTTCGTTGTTTCGGGAGTTCTCCTTGGAGAACCTCGACCATCCAAATTCCTCCTTCAAGAACCTCTTCTCTGAGTCGCCTCAGCGATCCTCTTCACTTTGACTTGGCCTCTAGACGATGAACAAAAACTCCTATTCTTCTCTTCAACACTTGAAGACGCTAACTCTCCTGATCTTTCTTTCGCCAACTTAAATCTCCTATGAGATTTCTGCACGCACTCCTTGCGGCACTTCTTCAAATACGTCTAAGTATTTGAGTTCTTTTGACTCTGTGCAACTCTTTGCGACAGTAGTCTTTCAATCCTCTCCTTGGTTGATAAGTTCTGAACTTCCAACCAACCTGCGCACACCTTGCACGGCTTTTGTGCTTGACTTGCACTTCTATGGAAAATGAGAACAACGGTATCCCTCCTGAGCTTTCAGACGTGAACTCTGAACCCGTCAATGCACTCCTTGCAAATGCTTCACTGCATTCCTTGCAGGAACTTTTACTCAAGAAGATAAACAATTGAAACTCATTTCCTTACTCTCTCAAACTTCAAATACTTAACATGAAATCATACATACATAGCATAAAAGCAAATGTACAACAGAAAGAGTAAAACAACCACAAGCATAACATTCAGCATGTATACACAGAAAGTATTAGAACACCATGAGTCTGAATCAAAGCTTCATATATATATATTAATTTCATAACTTCTGTACATGGGTTCTTCTACACAGCTCTCTGCTTCTTCTCTTCTCTATGCTCTATTGATACAATTGATCCTTGATAATGTTACAATGATACAAGATGAGGGTGTCTATAGTCGGTTTTCCCTCTAGCTCCTAAAACTGTCTAATCTAGAATTTAAATCTACCTACTTTCATTAACTACACATAAATGCCTCTACACCTAACAGATGAGAGTGAATCGCTCAAGATCTGTTTTTACACTATGGAAGTACGCACTCTCTTAACTATTACATTAAAGTCTGCGCATCCAAATGTTCAAAATATTGCAAACAATTTTCAACATGTGTCAAAAATGTGATGGTGTTTGTCCCACGCTCGCTTGTTGCTGGCAATGCTCATGCCTCAATGGACAAGGTAACTTTTTATTAAACAAAATTAATTCAAACCATAATAAAGTTACAATGAATGATTTATCGAGAAGTTTGATTGGTAGGTACAAAATGTTTGAAATTATTCAAAGGAAATGTAAAAAAGTAACCTTTTATTAAACAAAATTAATTCAAACTGTAATAAAGTTAAAATGATTTATTGAGAAGTAAAAGTTACAATGATTTATCGAGAAGTTTGCTTGGTAGGTACAAAATGTTTGAAATTATTCAAAGAAAATGTAAAATTTTCCAAAAGTCATTTGTATGAATATGAAGTTGAATGTCATTTTTATGATTACAAATATGGAGTTGAATGCAGCAAGTTGCAAAATACAATTTAAAGGGACTTGACATAATTGGATGAACTAAAATCTTATGTGGCTTTGGATGATACAAGAAATGATTTATATGTGAGGTTGAGAAGTAGAAGCAACAAGATGGGAATCATGTGGATGGTAGAGAATTTATCATGTGAATTTGTTTATATATATATATATATATATATGAAAATATGAAAATGTTTTTAAACATGAAATGTAAAAGAAAAGTTCAAATGTGGCAAACATAGATCCGGCCATGAATGTTGTTCTCTCTAATAAAAGAGTGCAATATCAAAAAAAAGGGCAAAAAGGGAAAAAAAACAATGAGGGATGAATGAACAATAAAGTGGATAATGTTCAAATAAGAAAAGTGAAGAATGAAGAAAGAAGAAGGAAGTAGAACATGTTTTGTTCAACTCAAGAACAAAACTTGTCCTGAATTTATTAGAAGAGAGGTAGAACATGATTTGGTTGACTCAATCCAACGATTCAAGTGATCCACAAAAGAGAATAATTAATATGTAAAAATGAGACTTTGAAGCAGTGTAGTGTAGGTTGATTAAAAATAGAGTATTAAAGATTCTTTATATCATTATCTTTCCTTGAAGTGATTAAGGCAACTATTTTGATATCATGAATAATAGTTTTTTATTCAAATGTTTTTTGTTGAACACAAGCAAGCAATAACTATTCAATGTGATATGTACTATGTGGTAGGAGTGTCTCATGCACTTCAAAGCATCCCTTAGACTAAGAAGTCATCATTGGGAGGTATTTGTTCTACTAAAATTTCTCAGACTTGCACTAACCCCATCCAAACACAAGCACAAGCACAAGCACGAAACATACTAGTAGAGATACTTAAACACTAATGGGGGCACTAGTAGCTCCATGATTTCACAACCTAACAAGTTGATACTGACAACCATGAAGGATAACAAATATTCATGTGATAATGGTTTTCCTACTTAATTTTATAATTCAACGTGTGATATCATTGGCATAGACCAATTAGAATGTGCATATAACCTTTGGCATCAAAATCCTTTAGTACAAAGACCATTGTCAAACCTTGAGGTATCTAATAAGCATATGAATGGAGGATAGCATCCCATCACCTTACTAAATGTTAATTTTTAAGTAGTTGCCATGATTCAAATTAGACAATCAGAGGAGGTTTCCATGATGGTGATTAGCACTAACTAAAAAAAAAATTTTAAACATAAAGATAATCTAGATAACCTCATTTCTAATTAGAAGACTATTTAATGCCCAAAGTGAAAATGGTAAGCAATGCTCTTACACATTAATTTTTACAAGGTTATGATGGAATGGAGTGAAGTTCTAATTTTAACATTTTGGTTTATCCCAAGGATAAGATTTATTGTTAATATTATCTAGAGACTATATTTTTCACTTGGCAATCAATGCCCTTTGACTTCCTATTATTTCCTTCGGTAATTCACGATATCCTAATGTTTTGAAAAAATGTTATATTAATTTGAAATTTTGGAAAGAAAAAAAATATTTGTTAAATATTTTAATTTCTTATATTTTACATTTTATTCGCAAAGGCATTGTAATGGGATGTAATTGGGCCTCATGTGTGTTAAATATTTTCCATTGTTTTTCAAATAACAAAAAACTAGTTTACAATTATAAATTAAATAATTGGCATGTTTGAAGGCTCTACGAAAACACTCAACCACATGTTACCGTAGTCGATGCTCACTACAATCGATGCCTTTTTATACTGCCACTGGTTTCTTTATCGAAGTTTCCCTTGTTCTCTGCATGCATGTCATGGTAGTCGATGCCTTTTTCCACTGCAAAACGTTGCTTCTTGCATGCATGTCTGCATACATTTTTCCCTGAGCGAACTCCACTTGGATCCTTCTACTTACATGTTTCCCTTAGAGAACTCCACTTGGATGTTTTTTCTTTCCCCCACGACACCCTCTATTTTATATCCTGCTATCCATTAGCCCATATGATAAGGATTATGTTATTCCATTTCCTCTAATCCCTACAAACATTATTCCATCCTACTCGAGACATCATTCTTCCATCCTGTCAAAGACATTCTTCCTGTAGACATTCTTCCATTCTTCCATCCTATCGAAGACATTCTTCCTGCAGACATTCTTCCATTCTTCCATATTCTTTTGTAGATGTAGGACAAAGGCACAAGTACATGGTGCAATGGAAAGTATAGTCAATGGCAAGGGCAGTGGTTAGGTGGTTGTTGGAGCTCCCACACAATATGTCAAGGTAGAGTCATTGGTCAGGAAGTTATGATAGGAAATCGAAGAATCGACTTTTCAGTGGAGTTTGAGGGGGGTGTATTGAAACATAAGTCGGTGTCTCTGATTAATATCCTAGAATTCATCTGGAAGCCCCGACTACATATTATAATCTCATTGTGTTGTTCACCATTGATGTCTCCTATGGCTTAGAAACCATTATTTCCTAACCTCATTCTTGTTGACTAGGGAGACGATGAGATGCAAAAATGTAGATCCCACAAAATGGTAACTAATAGGGGAGGATGTCGTGAAGGAGGAATGGTGCTAGTTCTTGGTGGTTTGAAGGTGTACCTCTATTTGAATTAGTTTGGAAAAAATAAAGAAAAAAAATAGAAGCTAAGGTGAAAGCAGAGGTAGAAGTAAAATAAGAGAAAAGAAAACGAAGAACGAAGAACGAAGAATGTTGGGATCTAAGGAAATTTACTTGTACAGGGTGCATCCCAAAGCCCTCTCATGGAAGCAACTCTTCACAAAATCCAAAATGCACTTTAGTTATAGCTTCAATTGAATGTTGTGATGTTGAATACGCCTTGATTCCAGTGATATATGTCATAGAAATTGTATATTCATATACTATCACGGCTACAACAACATTGTTGAACACTGAAAATTGAGTTTAACACTTCAAAATGAATTATCTTTTCCCCAGATGTAGTAAACATGAAAAAATATATATATATGGAACTGCAAAATATAGAAATTCCTGACCTTTCCATTCGATAACTTGGCTTCGGCATTTTCCTAGTCTAAAGGTAAATGAATCAATCCTTGAAGAATGTGCTCTTCCTATGGTGACAAGGGATCATGCATAGAAAAACTTTTGCCTTGTTGTGGAAGAAGGATGATATCATTCACAAATTGCTTCTCCAAAAAATGTTTTGTACAATTTTCCATCAATTGACACGTTGTTAATCCATGCATGTGCAACTATACATGTCATATATAAGGCGGTTTATTTTTTTAATTATAGTACTAAATAGTCAAACTTCAACATGACTTCTTAATCTCATGGGAGATAGAGCAATCTATTGGAGTGATTAATGAAAGATAGGAAAACACACAAAATACAATATAAAGATATGCAAATGAGATACTTCTCTAAAACTTGCTTACTTTCCTTGAAACCCAAAAACAAATATATATACATCTAAGAAATATCTGGATATCCTCTCAAGAAATATCTGGAGAACCTCTTAGGAAAAATCTAGAGAACCTTTCAAGAAAAATATGGATGAGAACACTCTAGAACAAAGTCAATTTTGAACATCTCTTATAGAGCTTCCTTCAACCACCACATTAAATGATAGGACATAATTGGGAGTAATTATTATATTTCAACGCTCCCCCTTAATTACAACCAATAGCAATACTAACACTATTCATCAACGCCTTTATCGGCTTACAAAATTCATAACATGATGGCACGTTGGTCTAAGTCTCAGTTAGGATTACAAATTTTGAGATCATCTTCAATTACATCATCCACGTGTGTTTCTATACAGTGGCATTCACCTTCTTCACTATGTTCATGCTCTACAATTCTTACAGAGTCAATTTCTTCAACAATCTCTACTTTCTTCAGCAGGATCTTCCAAAAGCTTCTCCTTCTTCTGTTACAAACAAAAAATTATCAATAACTGGAACGTTGATATTCCTCCCCCTTTCACTATAATCTACCTCAAAATGTTAGTCATGGTTGCTACTACAACTTGAAAAGAATGCTCTCACACAAGGCTTGAGAGATAATGTTGTTGAATCATTCTTCTTGTTTCATCTGTGCCAATTTCATGATGGGAGAAGACAAATTCTAATGGATACAACCTTAATCATCCCATGGATTTTTTATGGGTTACCCTCAATCGTTTAACCGCATCTAGGGTTTGTCCTTAGCATACTCTTAACTTTACATATTCAATGGTTTTCGTCAGTGTACCCTTAACCATTACAATGCTCAAGTGGTTTCGAATGACCACTAACCATCACACACCAAGTGGTTTCTAGTTGACCATAAACTTTGCATGCAAGTGGTTTTGGTTAACCACAAACCTCGTGATGGAGAAATTGATTTACAATGCACACATTCACTTGGGATTTATTCACTTTGAGCTTCATCCTCAAACTTTCTACTTCTTCCTTTTGTACCTGCATGAAACTGATTATTGCTCGAACTTTTTGCTTCTTCCTTTTGTACCTGCATGAAACCGATTACTTCTCGAACTTTTTTCTTCTTCCTTTTGCAAACCACTAATCATTTATGTCCATATAAAAATAAATCCGTCCACCAATATACATGAGTGTCATCCATTGTACTTGCTAGTTCTCTAGGAATTATTTTCACATACATGGTTCATCAACACATTAGACTCCCCCTTAATAATAACTTGGTCTCAACCAACTCACACTTTGAGATTATCTATCTCGCATTCCCCCTTAATCGAAGATCCAACTTCTCTAACTCACCAACAAGCTTAGATACGAGTACACCTACCACCCTCGTACCTACCTAGTGGTTAATTCCACAACTTGATGCCATATCCACTCTATGCATAAGAGGGATACATGCTACATGATTACATGTGCTACTACACTAATCTGTGTATCCTTGACTCAAAAGGTATTACTAAACATATGGGGAATATAACTTGCCTATGCTAAACTAATATGAAGGGACAGAGAGACATCAATTACATGTAGTTGATGTTGTATAAACATACAAACACATAAGACAATCAATCCAAATGAGAGCTACGACTTTGAGAAATGTTTTAGGACCAAAAACATCTAGGGTGTTGGGTACAACCGATCATACACCCCCTACAACACATATGAGAATGTTTAACTCAGGTACAAGAAGCATTCAAAATGCTTTACGAAATTCCCATTTACATACACTTTATATTTTTTCAATTGTGGCTGCTAGAACCTCCAGGATAGACATATCGATATGTTCACTCTCGGGCCCAATAATAATCCCAAGAATAAGCAATCCCCTCTCATGTTTGTGATTGTTGTTTTTGAAAAGCAAGTGAAGGCCAAAGAGGTCCCTACAAATGCACTCACCAATATATTGGGGTCAATGTCAATGACAGCATCGATTAGCAGTCCCAATGTAGTTCCCTTGAATGCAATTGTTTTCAGGAGAAAATTATCCCTCTTACCCTCATTGTTAGAGTAATTAGGAACGGATAAGAGATAGATTATAGAATCGATGCAAGTAATCCCCATGAGGAGATGGACAATATTCAACAGAAGATGAAAATAAAACCTAATCACTACTGCAACGAGGGCACAACTTTTTGTGCCCGCCGATTTATCATGAAATGACAAACTTGTGTTGCACTCATATCATGTGCATTCCATATACTCTTGCATCCATTCTTTCTCCCCGCAAGGCGACTGAGTTTCTCCCTTGAAACGACACAAAGTGACTTTGAGGCTAGGTTCAAACCAGAGATCTGATAACTTTACTCTGAAATCCCATTAGGGTTTCAGTGGGATCATATATCATTATCCATTACCCTCGGCTTTGTGATGGGTGTTGCAAAACAAGAAGAGTAGCCTTGATAACCATATTCATCTTCCTGTCGAGACCCGTCGTTGAAATTGAGGGAATAGGTAAGTGGAGCATACTAAAACCAAGCTAATTTCATTAACCTCATATCATCGTTTCCATTATTGATTCCTTTCAATATATGAACAAATCTCGTACATGGTTTCACCCTTATACATCAACTTGCAACAATTACAACAATTTATGGGTAGTAATCTGCCACACACCTTCACACAAAAACACTAGCAATATCTCATGATGGCTACTTCTATACTCTCATGATGGCTACTTCTCTACTCAGCTATAGTGGCGACCCCTCCCTTGGGAAGGGCTTCAAAAACCTAGGTACATGGGCCCTCCCATGAGGATTCAAGCCCACTCCTTCTCTAATACCAAATTGAAATATAGGAGAACGCACAAAATACAATACAAAGATATACAAATGAGCTTTGAAACTTGCTTACTTTCCTTGAAACCCAAAAGCAAATATGTATACATCTAAGAAATATCTAGATATCCTCTCAAGAAATATCTAGAGAACCTCTTAGGAAAAATCTAGAGAACCTTTCAAGAAAAATCCAAATGAGAACACTCTAGAACAAAATCAATTTTGGACAGCTCTTATAGAGCTTCCTTCAACCACCAAATTAAATGTTGGGAGATAATTGGGATTAATTATTATATTTCAACACTTAAGTGTTGGACACTATGGGATTTTTGTCTTTGGATTTATCCCTAATACTAAATGTAAGTTATTTTATTATGGAGATCTATCAATATAGTGATTGTTCACTACTTCAATGTGATACAATCAATGGTGTTTAAGGTATATATTTATTTTTAATGACATGCATTAACTAAGTCTAATTTTATTTTGTTTTATAATAACTATTTTAAAGAATGATAGGTGCAAGATATTTTTGGTTGATGAATTTTATTTGAATGGATAAATGTTTTTTGGAAGTGGGGAAAACTACTCATTTCATAGCATTAAAAAATCATTTGGAACAATGGATGTCTATTATTAGATTTTGGAATAAAGGATTGCACTTGTTCACTTCCTAGTGTCATTAGTTCAGGTGGTGGAAGGTTATAAGAGTATGTTAGAGGAGTTGAACCCATAATTTGTTGGGGACCATGATATCATATCTCAAGTTTGTGGACAACAGTGGAATAATGTCATATGCACGAGCTTCTTTAGCTATTGGGGTGAAAAGTCATAATGCTCTTCTTTATACATGATGAAGCACAAGAATAATGGCCATTTTTAGCAACTCATCCTTGCACAACTAACATGAATGCAATCTACATAGAGAACTAAAGGTTTTCTTACAGATCCATCAGCATTGTCCATGGAGGCTATCTTTCCTATGGATACTATTGTTATCTAGTAGAATTTATAACCACTATGTGTATTCCTACGCATAATTTTATTGTGTCTGCAAATCGACTAACCTTCGGAAGTCATATTGTGAGTTATGTCTATATGTGTGTCAACAACATAGGATGCAAATATGACTACTTTTTTATCGTAAAAGCTACAAATTGGCTCACCTTGGGCATGTGTATTGTGAGTGGTGACCATATTATGTATATTGACCATGTGGGAAGCATATATTGCCTATTTTGGATGCCATGAAATTGACAAGTAAACAATGTTTTATTTCATACATGCAAACAAATTTGACAGGTTTTTTTGCACTCAAATGTTAATAGAGAATAGCGACTTGGATAGTTTTGAAGTGGTTTTGCTAGACATATATGTGGAATCCTGTCTAGAAATGCAAGTTTCCATAAGAGGAACCTAACTTCATTCGATGGGTAAGCAATTTTATTTTAATTAACTAATCAAACATCATTCAATGGGTAAGCAATTTATATTTATATTAAGCTTGGTAGGGACTAGTTTCTTTGCATGTATTTCCCTTGTTAAGATATACATCATTTACTATAGGATTGTAAGGTGAATAATTAGATTGGAAGCTTGTCTTCTTAAAGTTCATTTTGTTGCTCATTGAGTTTACTTGAAAATTGTCTCAAAATTCAGTGACATGGCTTATATTGCTCAGATATGTTTGGTGTTGCTACAAAACAAAATATAGGTGGTCATAAGACTAAATTATATACTCATAAAAACGTGGTCCATGATTGGCTTAATCTTCTATAGATATCGTTATTAAAAGACAAACAACATGTGAAAGAAATGGCTCTCTAAAATTGATGAAAAACTTCAAAATGGTATAATAGGAAAGTAAATATAACTAATAAGTTCATTCTTATTTCCAAACTTTTGGCATATAAGCATGTTTTTTATTTCTAACTTTATTTTGAAGATGATTATACATATCATAACTTTAGTCCTCTTATACTACTCTAGAGGTAATCTTTTTTTTTGGTGGTAAAAAAGACTTATCTTAGGTTTAGGTGGTTTCACAATATTGTTGGGATGTAGGTCTTGCACACTCCCCACCCGGGTTCAAATCCCTGATGAAACCTTGGTGCATTGTGATAAGGCTAGAAGGATCGGTTCCCCCCATGAGTGGAACCCCCCTCGTAGTTATGTCTCTGAATGTATCAGTCCTTGCTAAGTCATAAGTTTCCTGCTAGGCATTGACTTGTAGATTGTTGGCACTATCCTAGGGTTTACAATGGCAGTCAGTTGGATTTGAACCTGGGAAATCCTGACCAATTATCAGTTCTCTTAGATCTAAAAAAAAATAAGAAAAGAAAAGAATTACCTCTAGTTTCATAAAAGGTTGGTACTAACATTGTGAGGGGAACACTTCAAGTAGAAAATATGAGGTCCCAAAGCTTAGATTTGGCTAAAAAATCAATTGTTAAGGACCCTTGACGAGAATTTTAGTTGAAAAAACTTATTTTGACATCAAATTTAGTTGGGGCGTGACTTTTTAATGTTAATCAAAGGCTCCTTTAATGTTAAGAACCAAATATCAATATAGCATAGAAAAACCTTAGAATAAGTACTCAACGCCTTGAAAAAGAGAGAAATCCAGATAATAAGCCTCTTCAAGGGGGAAATCTCCTTATGCCCACATAAATGTACAATTACAAGATGATTCCAAATGAAAATGTCTCCTTGGTATATATAGGAGACTAGGAGGTACAATTACAACTAATGGACAAGCCGACATAAATAAAATAACATTACTAATGTAATATGCCCCAATTAAGGGGTAATGAGCCACTATTAGGGATTAACATGCCCCTCCCATTGAGACAAGTGGTGTACGCAACGCTTGAGTAAATCTGGATTCTTCTATATAAAACACTCATTTTCCCAAGTGGAATCTTCAGTCGGTATTTTCCTCCATTTAATGAGATACTCTGAAATGGATCTATTCCTCAGCTGGAGAATTCTTGTGTCAGTGATGGCTTCAGGATCCAATATGATTTTTCCTTCCTCGTCAAGTTCTGGAA